>KL276227.1:8277-24263 GCA_000699545.1 Podiceps cristatus
AAAACAAGATCTCAGTGTGTGGGTCTTTCATGGTGCCAAGGTACTTAATGTCAAATCCTCCGCTGGCATTGGTCCAGGAACTCTGAAGATAGTTCATTAGGCTGGAACTCTTGTGCTTTGACAAAATAGAAAGAAGAAAAAAAAAAAAAAAGAAAAAAATCTTCATTTTGAAATTCAGAGTCAGTGAACAACTTTGTCCACCAAATTCTGTTGCAGTTCAACAAGAAGTGTTAGGTGTGCTCCAGGAATGGTGAAGTGTGTTTCTTTAGACCATCATGGTCTTGCCCAGATGCATTAGTCTGTTGTGCTGCTTTGTAAGTAGAAGAGTGAGAGTTTTCTGGAGGCTGATTATATTTCTGTGGCAGTATATAAAAAATTCCACTCATGGCTGTCATAACTCAGCTCAATTTAAACTGAATAACACCTAACTATAGAGAGAGTGACATACTGTACTTAACCAGATCTGGCATTGCATGATGGAGTTTGTAATGAATGCCTCTTTTCCTTCATCGCTCACTCCTAAATTCTTTCCTTCTCTAAACATTCTTTTTATTTGCAAAATTGAGTTGAAATGTCAGTGCTTCATGCTGACATGCTTCAGTTTCTGATGGATTCATTTCTTCTGTGCTTCTCTGTGTTTCTTTTCATTTGTTGTATATAAGAAAAAGGTAATAACTAAATTAGACTTCCAGGGTTAACATCTTGTGTGTAATTCATATTTTGAAGGACCTTACATAGTGCTAAATGGGGATAACTCTTTGGGCTGTTCAAAAAGGTTCTCTCATATAACTTTTTATGAATGTTTCCTTTGGTTGTTGTTGGGATTTCTTTGGCAATTACTATTTTTTTTTTTTTTTTAAATAAAGAAAAGCATGTTAGCAAAATATACTTATTTTTGCTGAATATTTCCATTTTTCTGTTAATAAAACACATTCTCTTTTTTGTAAAGGAGCCCAAAAACTATTTACAGTAATAAGAAATGAGAAAAAGTCATTTTTTAAAAAATAAATTCTTAATTGTCTTACAGCAGAGGCATAGCTATGCAGTCTCGTTTCAATAATGGTCCTTGAAACCATTCAATGAAAGGTGCTCTAAAAGGGCAAATTATGAAGCAGCAGCAATTTGCAAGGTTATATTGACACAAAGTATTAATTCACTGTGTGAAGAGTCGGGTCCTTAGTAAAACAAGATGAAAGACAGTCCTTAAAAGTTAGTTTGTACTTTTTTAGTTATTTCCAGATTCTAACATTTATTTTTCAACAGCGTCTTGGAGTGTATTGCCAGTATCATTCCAGGGTTTCTTCTATCCACAGTATAGTTTCATGTTGCAGTTACAGGAGGCATTCATTCCATGTGATTTACATAAGAAGGTTTCTTTTTTTTTTTTTTTTCTTTTCCCTCGCCTGTACTCAAAATTCTCCCATTGTTAATCAATAGGTAATAGCAAGGACAAAGCATACTAGGTGTTCCTCAAGTTCCTTTAGTAGCCTTAAGTGATTCATCACTCCATTTTCATTAATTCATTGAAAGACTGTACATTTTAGACATAATAAGTAGAAGAGAATACTTTTCTCATTTGCTCTGGGCATGTCACATGCAAATGATTTATTTGTAGTTGGACAGTTCCATTGCTAACAGGGTAAAAAATATCGATCACATTATGCATTTTTCCTTTTAAGTAGAAGGAGAATTTAGATTACAGAAATCCCCAAGACTGTGTATTATGGATGTGTGACCTGGAGAAGAAGATAAAATACAAACCAGACTCTCCTGGCATGTGAGATGAATCTGGAAGAACAGGTTTAAAACTGCTCAGAGATCTTGCAAGTATTCACTCCCTTACAACCCTCTATTTCCTCCTTCTGTGAAGGGCGATGGACCTATTTTTGGGAGCCGCTTAGCACTTACAACCTTCTCTGTATTTCCTGGGTTTTGAAGCTGAAAGGTGAAATTCACCTATACGCTGAAAGCAAGCATTTTTTTCATCCTATTTAATGGGTCTCCTATGTAAGGAAAAAAAAAAAAAAAAGGAAAAAGGAAAGTGTCAGATTAACTTTTCAGTCATGTGTATTCTAAAAGTAGAAATACCACAAGGAAATCTGCTTCCTTGTGTTAAGGTAGAAATCTGCAATTTAAAAATCTTTTTATGAGCTTTCCAGCCAAGCTGAGTATCCCTAGTTTCTACACAGTCTAAACTTTTATAAAGAATAATTATGAAGATTTCATTTATATAATACTGCATACTCCCCTAGCACTTTGCTGAGTCAGAAGACAAAGCCCCCTTGCTAAAAAACTTACTGCCAAACCAGCGATAGCAAGGTTGGATGCAGCTTGATGATGAGAGGTAGCAGCGGTTTCCCCAGTGCATGCCATTTTGCATGCGCCTTTTTAAGGCTATGCCAGTTCCAGGAATTATGCTTTCCTCAACCCCCTGGGTAGATTCAGATCTGAATAGCCCATATTATATAGATGCTCCTGCAAACTGAGTCCCATATTTCTGTGAAATTCATTCTTCATTAGTCTGCGTGCAGTTGTTATACCCGGAAACCAAGTAAACTGACACAAAGCCGACTTGTCATGATTTTAAAATGATTATTACTCTCTTTTGTGTTGACCGAGCCCTACAATCCTCACTCACATCAGTAGTCTTCCTCGTATGCGGGAGGGGTGTCAGGCATTTCTCAGTCCTAGAGAAAAATGCTGGAGAATCCAACTTGTGGCTGCTAAAAACTGACGCTTTCAGTATTCTGTCCTATGCAAGCCAAACACAAAGCTGTGTCATTTTCACTTGCTGGTTAAATTACTTAAAATTTCATTTAGACAATTTTAAAGGTGCAAAAATGTAATCAAGAGCTGCCAACCCATACTAAATTATTCAGGTTCTCGATTGGAAGGGGGATGTGAAAAAATAAGATTTGTTAATGTTTCTAGTTTTTGTTGTCTTGCTGTGGCAATTATACTTTCAAATATGATGTGCCTGGATACGCAAGGACTATGTGCATAACTGATTGATTAGAGAAGCTGTGAATGAGCTACCCGTGCTCTGCTGATTTGAGACAGACAGATAGAGCTCCAGAACGGCTCCAGGCTGGGGTGTGCGTGGCACGTGCCCAGGGCTCAGGGTAGAGCTATGTGCCTTCTGAGCAAGTCAGCTCTGACAGATTTGCATATATTTTTATTAGCTTGTACTAAGGAACTTGTGACAGGAAGGAAGTTCTTGCTGGTAGTAAACCAGTTCTACATCTTGAGACAATTTTTTTAGTTTTATTTCATAACTTGTCATGAGGGGACACGCTCTGCCTTGGATCTCTTTGCCTCTTGCTCTTCAAGCAAGTGTACCAAGAACACCAAAAGGGCTTTAAAAGTTGTAGAGCTAGGTCTGATTAGAAGAGAGCCTAGAATCATGAGCTTTTAAAAATAGAGAAAATTTCTAAGTGAGACAGCGTAGCAATGTAAACAACTCATCCCCCTATGTACATACCTTGTGGCTTTGCAGCAGCTGCTGTTCTTTCAGGTTTTCTCTCAGCCCAGAAATCTCAAGTAGCTTCCTGGGCTGCCAAGATCTCAGTGCACTTTTCTTTCATACTTTAAGATTTTGTTTGTTTGTTTGTTTCCAGTGCATCTAAAGCTTATTTTGAGTCTCTTCTCTCCTTTTCTCAGACATCTCCTTCTGCAAACACTGCAGGGTCCCCACTGGCTATGTCTCTTTTTCCCTGCCCACATCATCCTGCACTGCTGTAGATTGTTTCCCTGGGCATTATGGTTTCCTCTCAAAGACGATGCGGTGGTGTCCCCATGCTGTGTGCAGTAGCCATCACTCAGTAAAAAAGGCAGCCTTCTTTTCTGTGGTCCAACCTCAAACCCCTTAAAAGAAAATTTCACACAGTATAAGCAGTTGCTGTGAGCAGACGCATTAAATCATTACACAGTCTACTGCAGGCAACGTTCAATGTCAAATTAACAGTGCACGTGTTCCACAATCAAAAGGGACTGATGGGTTTAGAGGACTTGCAGCACAGAAACTGAAATGTGGCTGAGTGGTCACCAACATTTTGAGAAGCAGTTTATTGAGAGGACGAGAAGAGTATGCTGTTACTCTAGTAAAGCTCCAGAAAAGGTGACACAGTACAGTACAGTTTACGAAGTGGCTTTGCTTAGGAGTAGCTGGAAAAAAGTACGGTGTGGGATGATTTCTGTCTACCCTTCCACCTATTCTGAGGCCTTTTCTCTCCTTCCCTTCACTGATGGGGAGCTGCTCTTGCTTTTCTTTATCATTATCATGCAATCACTGCGTAAATTTCTTTCTCATGGGTGCAATTTCACTGCCAGGCCTATTTCATATTTTGTTCTTAAAACAGTGTATAAATCCTGCCTAAACATCGCAGGATACATCCCTCTCAAGCTCAGTGAGAATGTGAAACTGGAATACACGCTCTCACATTAGAAGTGTCTTCCTCTTCTTTTACGCGTATTCCAGAGTGCATTGCAAGGAGCAGACCCATGTGCTTTTGTCCAAGGTAATCAACACATAGGGACCAAGTTTCCTGGATACAGAGCAGGGCTAAATACCCCGCTCCTCCACAATAATTTACCTATTTAACAGCACTGTTACAGCTCAGGCTGTCTGCGTTTAGTCTTTTGGTAATTGTTCCTCAATGTTCCTCCAAATAAATGTCTCCTGTGGCTTGCATGAAGACAAGTAACACCTGATTATTTGTTTCTTTGTTTATATGTGAAGGGCCAAATTCTGCTGTTTTGCAAATGGGTCCAATTCTGGAGATGTCGCTACAGTTCCATTCACCATCACAAAAAGGGAATTTAGTCCATCATCTCTTTCCTTAGAGAGAAACCACATCCTGGCTTTTGTTCCTCCTTGATGGATTTATTTCCTTTCCTGCCATGTGTCCTGGCACATATGAAGTGGGATTAGGTTATAATGAATACAAATGGATTTAAATATTGAGGCTGCTGGACACAAATAGACTCTGCTTTTCCACCTGGCTTTTCAAGCTGCCAAAGGGACTGCATGTGCCGGTTCTGGTTTGTGTCGCCACTTTGAACATCCATCCTGGAGGCAGGCAGCCATTGGAGGGGTGATGCCACACTTCCAGCTGCCTTGGTTCTACCGGAGAATTGTGGCTTGTCCCTTAGCATTATTGTTAGTGCCTGTTTGGGGGGATTTAGCATATAATTTCACACTATTTTTTTCCTTCTCTCAAACTGTCAGGGATCCTCTTAATAGAAATAGAAAATTAATTTCCACTTCAGAAGTTGCTTTGAAATAGACAGTATATTGCAATTTGATTTTTTAGTGTAACATCTTTCCTACACACCGAATCCATATCTCTTCAGTGATTTATCTCTGCAGTGATTTTGATATTATAAAAAAAAAAAAAAAGGATAATATAGTTTAGCCATCCCCCTCCCCCCCTCCCAAATCTTTTTAAAATTTAGGAAATAGTCTGAGGTGTTTGTTCTTTCGACAAGGGTAGGTAGTGACAGGACAAGGGGTGATGACTTTAAAGTGAAAGCGGGTAGATTTAGGTGAGATAGATGGAAGAAATTCTTCCCCATGAGGGCGGTGAGGCACTGGAACAGGCTGCCCAGAGAAGCTGTGGATGCTCCATCCCTGGAAGTGTCCAAGGCCGGGTTGGATGGGGCTCTGAGCAGCCTGGTCTGGTGGGAGGTGTCCCTGCCCACGGCAGGGGGGCTGGAGCTAGGTGATATTTAAGGTCCTTTCCAGCCCAAAGCATTCTGTGAGTCTGATTCTATGATCAAATCTTTTACAGGCTGGACATTATCTTGTCTTAGCATCACTCACTGAGATATAAACCACTAGGAGGTTAATAGTGTAGAGGAATGTCTTGCCTACCAGAGCTTATGGACAGACTAGGTAAATGACTCAGTTATATTCTCCATAAAAAGAGATTTTCATGCATTACTCCCAGCACACTGAGACATGAACGTGTCTTACTGTCTACATCTTAAGGTGTCCTTGAGAAAGTTTCCTGTGACAGGAATGATTTGTTCTATCAGCTTCAAAAATCCACATCCAGGAAAAAAGACAGAAGCAATGGCAACAATGAATATGTACTTGGTATTGAGCGAGCAGATGCAGCAGATGAGACTTGTATTTTCACAGCTACACTATTTTCAAGTAGGTAAAGCTGAGAACTCAGAAATGGAGAGTTGTCCTTTCAGATATTACTCTTTCTTTCTTAGCCCTTAGTACTTCAATATCGAGCCTCAGTTTCTCTGCCAGATGGCAGCAATAGTACTTGCCTATCTTAAAGGTGAACTTGTGATTGGGTCCTTCACAAGAGTCCTTAAAAGTGATGTACATAAGGACGATGTACACGTAAGGAGCATCTTTATTGGTACTTTCCAAACTGCAGCTGGTTCTAACTGATTTAAAAGACCCAGAAACACTGTGATAGTTCCTGGCATGTCTCTTTCCTTTCAACCGAGGTGAGGATTTTTAAGGTGACAGTTTATGTATAGGAGAGTCAGAAGTGATGTGGAAAGCAAAAGGAATAAAACAAATCCAAGAGTTCAAATTCTGCATGATGTAAAATTGCTGTGGATTGGGAGAGTAATAGAAAAGGATGTCCTGAGATCAGAGCTGGCTTTTAGGCATACAAAAATGAGGATATATTGTCATATGCATATCCAAAATGAGACAAATAAAAGAGCAAATCAATACCTGTCTGGATCATGGGGGAAATTCTGTGTGTGTGTGTGACTGTCATTGCACAATAAGTAGGCAGCCCTCAATCAAAGCAGTCAATTCCAGTCATTGCATTGGAAAGAATATTATGGTACTTGAAAAAAGAGGAACATAAGAGTAAAGCATTGACATTGTTGCCTTCAGCTTTAAAAGAATGAGTTATGAGGACTAGTTTAAAACCTTAACCTCAGAAAAGTTGAATAAGAGAATCTAATTAAAGAGCTCAAACTCTATAATGGTAGAGCTAATGTCAGCATTATTCATAACTCAATGCAGAAAATTTGACAAAAGAGCACAAATGGAATTTAAATTGAAATAAAGACACAGGGGAGCATCTTTTCTGTCTGACAGTAATAAATGTTTGGAGCAAACTACCTGGCAAGGTTTAGGAGGTGATGACACCAAGGGCATTTTCAAGAAGCACCGAAATTTTGCTCTGTGGAAACAAGGTATTAATATGGATAAACTCAGATAAGCCAAACAGCCAGTTCTCATCCTCATATGTTTGCTGCCAGCACCAGCAGCTGCTTGATCTCTAATGAGCGGGAGATTGGCAATGGCAAATGGCGTCCGCTTTCAGGCTGATGGCATGAGCAAGACCCTATAACGGGTAAAGACATGTTTGCCTTGGACTCATGTTTGATGTCTTTTTTACAGTAATCTATATGAAAACACTTTTCTCCCTGGGGATATATTGTTTTCTTGTCCATATATAGCCCCTGACATATTTACAGCTAAGGCCAAAAATGGTTAATTTCTTTCACTTGACACAGAGCTAAAATAAGCCATTTGTTGCTATTTGTTTATAAAATGTAATAAAAATCAAGAAGAAAAGGGAGGAGAATGGTTTGGAGTCAGCTTTACTAGAAGATAGTTTAAAGATCAGTTTTTACCTTTTGATGGCCCCTACTAACACCTTTTCTCACACGTTAGAGTTCATCATTGATCCCAGAAGAAATGCTGCTCATATTGGCATTTGTGCTGTCTCTTGACATGCATAACTCTTTTAAGGCTTAGTATTTCCCTCCTGTCTCTGGCCTGATGAATCCTGTTCTGGTTTTGATTTTTATTTCCTTTTCTTTTTTACCCAAACTCAGGCCAGTGCTAAAATTTTATGTCTCACAGACTACTTTAATTCCATATAATGACATGATAGTAGTTGCTTTGACAAGTCTTTGAAGATTCAGTATAAACACAAGTTCTCTGAAAAATTGGCACAATTTCATTTTCATCCATAAATGCAGTGGAAATTAAAAATCTTTAATCAACTATCACTGGTCATTATAGGTTTCCAAGAGAAAGGACTGCATGGACCATAAGCAGATTTCCCTTGCACGTTAAGATGCACGTTGCTCCTTCTAGTTATACCTTGAGAAGATGTTTCTGGTGGCTTTGATAACTGCTTCTGGGTATACAGTCTGAACTGTGGTCACTGAAAATGTAAATCTCTTTCTTGATGCAAATGTCAGTAGAAAGGCTCCCAAAAGTCAGCTGTTGTTGATATGAAGCAATGCTCTCTACTGATTAGCACAATGGAGCATGAAACAGGTTTTGGGGGTTCCGGTCTTGATTTTGCCACCTGTTTTGTAACTGTGGATTGTTTGATTTAGGGACAAACGCCAAAGTGTGGTAAAGTCAATTATGTCTTTCAATCTATTTTGGAAGGCTTTGAGAATGGGACCTGTTTCTATTTGAATTGATCTTCTTACATAGATCCAGATTAATCAAATTCTTTCTGTAAACGTACTCTGGATTTCATGCAAAAGCATGAATCCAGTGCCTTGAGTTTCTCATTTTTTTTAACCACTCTTGCATGCTTCATTAAATATTTGACCGTCTAGAAAAATGCCTATTTTAGGGTAATTTAGGCATTTACAATGGTAGTTTTTCTGGCAAAAATTAACATACAAGTAGAATAGACATGGTTTTCTCAGCTGCCATGAAGATCATCGCTACATCCACCTGTGTGTGTATCAACACTATTTGTTTCAAATAAGCCAATTCTGAACCTATTTTCAGGTCCAGACTCATCTGACGTCCATATTGTTTCCATGCAACACACGCACTAGCGCCGTGCATTGACTTTATGACCAAGCTGCAGCCAGACTAATAGGCTGCCGCAAAGCTAGATTGCTGTGGGCCACAGTTCCCTGTGTTTATGTCTTTCCATGAGCCCATTCTTAATCCTCTAGTATAGAAACACGCAGGAATCTCTGGATCCCAAATATATGATCTCCTACAACTCCTGTAAGAAATTAAGGTAGATTTTAAAAGGGTCCTCAGGAAGTTTATATAATTGCATGTCATGTCAGTATCAGCTAAATTGCATTTGTAATGGTGCTTTCAAATTATGTTCTACAGTTCTGGGTTTTTTTGGAGAAATTCCCCATTGCCCTAAACACCCAGTTAAATTGTATGTTTGTCATCCAGGTCCTTAGGGGTTGCATGCAATTTCACTACTCTTATAAGTTTGGTCCTTTATGAAATCCTTTAGATTGCTCAATAGAGTGGGAGACAAGATTGTGCAAGAAACAGCTATTAAAAAAAAAAAAAAAAAAGTTTTTAAAAAAATAATTAACTCCCTGCAAGCTGTGTTTGTTGGTCAGAGAAAACGTGCAGCAGTCTAGCTTTCAAAGAAAACAAATTAAGGGCCTATAGAAAAATAAAATATTGCTAAGGGAAGCTGCAAACACAATAAAAGAACAACTTCCTATAACTGATTTCTATTTTTACCAGGTTTCTACTTCCAGTTTGCAATAGTGGAACTATCAGTTCAACTAGTGCAATACTTTAAATTTAATCACCTTCATTTATTCACATTGACCAGAAGCAGAAGTACAGGGCTCTTTAATTAAATAATAGTCCCACAGAATGCAGAAAAAACCCTGATATCCATAGGGGATTATTATTCCACCTTTCCTTCTTTCAGTAAGGACTTTCAAAACCCTCAAGAGTCACATATGGTCCTTTCCTGTTAATGAAGTTCTTAATAGAACATACTAATTAGTCTTTAACAAGGCAAGACATACTTCCTTCTGAGCCAAGGAGAAGAGCAAAACAAGGATTGCTCTAAAAAAATTTGGTCAAACAACTGAGAGGTAAAGAGAGGATGAACAAAAAATCCCCACAAACATCCCCCCCCCCAACCCCCAAATTGCACTAAACTCTGGTATCAAATCCTTTAAACTCTTCCTTTGCAGATTCTACATGAAGGCAATAGTTTTATGCAATCACTTGTATTTCTGCAGGATGATAGGAATTATATGGAGGAATTAAATTTTAGCATTTACTGGAAATTGTGACTTTTCCCTGCCCTTTCACATCCATTTTATTTGTTCATTTTCTTATTAAAGACAGGCTATTTGACTACTTAAACCTATGAATATGGGGTGAATTTGAGCTTTAGAATGATGTTTCGACAAACTTAGAGAACATTTACCTACCATATCATAGAGCCAAAAGTCTGACCTCTAGAAGTTCTAAGAAGACGTAAGCTCGTTCCACCTCAGTCTGATCTTACCAGAAGTTGTTACTGCATTAACATAGCACCGAGTCCAAGCTAATAAACCTGCCACGTGCTCAGGTATTAAATGTGCCTTTAGACATATCGAAGGGTTCCACACTCCACAAATATTTTCACTACAGTCAGTGGATCTAGTTTCTGCCGCTGTAAATCAGCAGAGCTTCAGGGCAGTCACTGGCACTCTGGCAATTTACATCGGCGGAGGCTTCGCTTCATTATATCCGGAAATCACAACCTTAGCAACAGAGAGCTGTGCAAGACTTCTCGCAAAGCACCCTTCACTGCTTGAAGCCTGCAGATCTCCAAGCGTCGTCTTGTCGGGCCCACGGATAATGAAATTCATGCCGCCATTAGCCTCTTCAGAGTGTATAGTGCAGTCTCACTGTGGGCTGGGATCTTGCCATAGTGGCTATGATGGATTGTGCTGGATCAATTATTGAAACTGAGTACCAGGATTTTGAAAAGCACCTAACGCTCCTGAGTGTCTCAGAGACCAAGAGGAGAGTGTTCTGTGACATACAAGGCAGGACTGCAGCGACCTGTAGATCCAAGAACGTTAAGGAGACACCTAGAAGCTGTGATGTGCTAGGCTGAGTGTAGAAATTAGGAGACTTAAGGAATCAGTGAAATTCTCTTGCTGACGCCCTGTGTAATATTGGGGCAAGTCACTTAACCCCTTCTGTCTGCTTTTGTCATTCATGGACTGGTAGTTAATGGCATTAAATTAAAAATTCTGGCATAAAGAGAGTTATTTAAATTAACACAAAGGAAGAGCAAGTTAGCTCACACATTTCATGTATTTCATTCCTGGGTGGTGCCCTACAAAAATATCATGTCTAATAGGCAGTCTGTCTCCAGGAGTCACAAATTACTGTGGTTAGAATAGATTATAAATCTCAAGTAAAGCCTAGTCAATTCTACAAGTGATATATTTCTTTTATTACTGACCCTTTATTGCTTCTCTCTCTAACATACATCTATCTTTTTTTCTTGGGCAGAGGGGGTGTCATGCTGCATTAATATTCTTCTCAGCAGCTTTTCTAGTCAGATCCATTTTCTTTCCTTCTTGCATCAGGAAGCTTGAATCTCTCTTTTCTCTCTCTCCCCAGACCCTCTAGTGCTTGGTTGGCTATGTAACTAAATATAGGGATATGAAAGGTATTTAAAAAGGCAAGCTGGGAAATTCTGACATTTAAACCTCCATTTTTTTCCCAGAACACAGGGATTCACTTACTATCACTAAAATAGGGAAAAAAATAAAAGGTCCATTTCAGTTTAATTTTGCATCAGAAAGACATACCTTTAAATTAGGGAACATTAATTTAATTGGTCTGGGTTGAAATGACAAGAATGAAATAATTTGCTGTTTCTAAATAAACATTCCTAGAAACATTTAATTCCTTGAAAGGTGTGGTTTGGGTTTTTTTGTTGGTTTTTTTTTGTTTTGTTTTTGTTTTTTGTTGTTGTTGGTTTTGGTTTTGTTTTTTGTTTGTTTGTTTGTTTTTTTTTCCCTGGTTTTCATCTTGAAACCACCTTGGGGAAAAAGATTTGTATCATCTCTAGGTGTTGCAGAGCAGTACCGGTATCCAAGTCTATTAGCTGCTCATGGTTCTTGAAGGAGTGAGTTTCAAGGGACGTGGGAGGTCTAGTATGTGCCAAATCTAAGCATTGAATCATAGAATAAAATCAGAGCATCATCTAGGTTGGAAAAGACCCTTAAGATCATCACGTCTGACCACTTCCCCCAGTCTTTCTGTTCTTCTTCCTCCTCTTCCTTCTCCTACACCTTTTCCCCCCTTTCCTTTCAGCTTTTATATCTTCTATTCTTTTGCTAAACCTGTCCTCCTGATTTTGTTCATCTTTGTTCTTTTTTTCTTGTCTTTCACCTTCCTCTGTTTTTCCCCCTGTTCCTTTTTTCCTGTCTCCTCCTCATCTCAGATCTAAGGTGTGATGGCCCCTCTGGTGACTGTGGTCATGAACAATAAGCTCTGAGTCAGTTATGCATAGTTGTTTAACAGCCAGGTTGGACACTAGACCTTCAAGCCTGAGCGATCAGAAAACTGCTAAATTAAATCCACTTGGACACGGAAAAAATGTGTGGAGTCCAATCTCTACCACATAGCAGAGAAATGGGATAGAAAAACCCCCTCATGCCAAGTGCAGGGTGTTAAGGGACTCTTATAGGCTCTTTATACTGCACAAGGAAATCTTGATCTGCTCCTGGATTAGGAAAATTCTGCAGGTCTCTAAGTCCGTGCTATTTTGATGTCTGAATGTAAAAATCTCTTCAAACAAATACAGAAAACATGCTATGCTGGAGAGAGACAAATCTCTCTTCCACCCTCAGGGACCGAATGCAACTTACAACTGCTGAGTGAATAATTAGTGGTAATTAGCACTAGAAATTGATGCCTTTGGAGATAGTCTGCCAAGTTTTTAAGCACTTTAATACTAATGGATTTTTTTTTTTTCTTTTTTCTCTGGGATAAATCTTTATAGAGGAAGCAAGTGCAAATTGATTTTTAAAGAGCTTGTCCAATGTTGAATTTATCTTACAAAAACACTGGGTTTACAAACAATTACATTTACCTTCACTGTATTTTAATGCTTTTTCCAGTGGGTTCATTTCTCTTTAAATACTTTTGCTGTCACTTTTTGTCTCGTTTCTTGGAAAATGAGTATATGGAGTATATTTGCATCTATAGAAGGTGTTAGGATAAAATATGACACCATGTCAAGCTATTTAGTTCCTCAATCATTCTTCAGTTATGAAAAAGTATTCTGCTTTAGTGATAATGGCAGTATAATGACACTTTGAATTGTAAGAGTAAAGTTCCCTGAGCATAGTAGAGGCAAAGACCTAAGCGTAAAGAAATTGTGCATGCAATTTCATGCCGCCTCTGTCCAAGAAGTTGTTGACTGAACTCAGAATCCTTATTTAAGTTTCTTTTCAGATCCTTCCAGCTAAAATCAAGTAGTAAGGCAATAAGAGTTGAAACAAGGACTTGAAACCGCCCCTCTGACTCATATAGCATATGGGATTTAGGCATTTCCATGGGGAAATAAACATTACATATGTAACCAGGGCTTTAGAGTCGGCACACTGTCAGGTTAAGGAGTGGCAGATCAGGATCTTATTGCATTGCTGGCTTTGTGCAGGGATAGGGTGCGGAGTCTGCTTTCAGTTGCTTACCTGGTGAATTACACTGAAAAGTCAAAAATAAATACAATATCTTGTTTTCAAGCTCTGGGCACATTGACTTCTCCCTGAAGTTTCTGAGAAAAGCATATATTCAGGACCTCAAACCTCTGATCGGAGAAAGTTTAGAGATTTTTGCAGGCAGCTGATATGAAAAAACTCTAAATAAAGGCATAGAAAGAAAGCTGTCTTCTTATATTATATGGTAGCCAGGAGTCAGAACATTAAATCAGTGCAGTAGTTTCTTTGTTGTTATTACCAGCAATACACTGAGGATAAAAATAGGAATTTCTGGAGAAATCAGAGCTGAAAGGAAGGTTTGAAAGATATACATGCTAAATATCACGTACATTAATTACTGCAAAAGTATGTAACTTTTATAACAGGTGGTATATGGGTGCCAGGTTCAGTGAATCAGTCTGCTGTGGTTTTTTCTAACGCTGCTCAAATTGTACAGACCACATACAAATCAAATTAATTTCCTGCAGGAAGAAAGAAGGACCAATTTTTATTTTCAGGGGAAAATGGTTCTTTTTCACTGCCAGCTTGAGATGTCAGAATATTTGTTCACGGTAGTATGAATATGAGAGTTACAAAATGAACAAAGGCAGACAACAGCCCCTCTGCTCCTCCCTCACTTCCACTTTTAGAACAGACATATGTTCTTATAGGTCATGATCCAAAACCAGCTCAAATCCGTGAAATTCCAGCACTGATTTCCATAGCCTTTGGATGAGGCTCTCTGAAAATGACTGCTGAGTCCACAAGAGAAGATAATTCTCAGACCCCACAGGGGACCTGTGTGGACAGGTTATATTTGCTTTAATGGCAAATTGAACTTTTGTTCATGAAGTGCATGAAAAAGGAAGACAAGCCACAGAATTTACCTTGTGGACTATAGTAATGTCAGAAGAAAACCTGTCACCAAGTCCGGATACCGTTCTTTACAAGCTAGTTTCTAAGCACACTGCATTTATAAATTGGAGGCTTTTTGGATAAACATGTGTTTTGGTGTGTGTCTTCTAGATGAATATATTGTGTACCACAGTCTGGGTTTCCATCCAGAATTACAGGCATGTGGACCACAATGTACGTGCCTGTGGCAGAACCGTGAGATGGGGCAAGTATGTCAGGCATGGAAACACGAATGATATATAGCTGGCCCAGCCTGTGTGTCATCACTAGGCAAAGCGTTGGAAAACTCCATGCAGAACCCTCCGTGCACATTTTTACAAGAAACACAAACATTTCTCAAGTGTATATTTTTAAGTCCTGAAACACCATAATCCTTTGTGGGAATGCATGTAATTTGGAGTTGTGTGTGTACTTCAGAATAGCACTTGGACAACTTAGGCAAATAATGCCTTCTTTTCCCATTTTATTTATTTTCCCTCTTCAAACCTGCATACAGACAGAAGTGTCTTGCTTGTACTGTGAATAAAAACTAATTAATGTAAAAGATGTTTTACCCCAATAATCCCTACTTCAGATTGTACACAGATGGTAACAATACGAAGCCTCTGCATACATTGTTCATCTTCCCTGTTTATTATCAGGAGATATTTCAGAGACACAGCTGTGAAGATGTTCATTTATGCTTGTTTGGGCTCAGGTTCTGTAAGTTGTTTGGTTGTGAACAAAACATCAAAGGAGACAAACAGTGGATATTGAATTATTTTTGGTTATGCCAGCTAACACCAGAGGCTTTGGGGAACACAAATATGTTGTACGCTGGTATTAGGAAATTCACTACTTTATCAAAATTTTGAGTTTACAGTCTTCTTGAGAATGTCAGTTTTCCCTATTTTCCAGCAAAAAATTGTACTGAGGGCCAACACTCTTTACTCACACCTTTTCCTCTGCTGCACCCCTCCTCCTCCTCCTCCCCGATTCAATAATGGCCTTTGCTCTCCGGGTATATTAAGTAGAGCGTGATTACTCTAGAGATTATTTTCTCCTTTTTTATTGCTTTTGACTCTTTATTACTGCTCATTAGAATGTTATTAACTTGGCCTCAGTTATGACAATATTCAACACCTGCTTCATATAACAAGCACATTTCCTTTCCCTTCCCAAGCATTGCACACCTGGGCCTTGAATTATTCCCTTTGGCTAAGTTGAAAGAAGGAGCATGAGAGAGTAGGTCCTTGATTTTTCTGAGGTAAGAGGCTTTTAATTTGTGACTCGACATGGGTCCTGTTATTATTGATTCTGCAGTATGCTTTTCATCCTGACTGTACATAGTGATTGACACTGACAATTATTTTGGAAATGTGAGTGGTATTTTATTAGAAAAAAAAAAAAAAAAAAAAGGGCAGGATTTACACTGCTTTTAGCTGAACTGGATTGTTTGCTGAAAAATCTCCATGGTGAGAACATAGACGTGTACAGACTTGGCTGTGGCTTGACTGGAACGTGCAATGTGCCAAAGACCAGCAGTCCTCTGGAGCTCTAGCTGTGTTTTACTCCTAACACTTTTTTTTTTTTTTTTTTTTTTTTTCCCTGAGGAAGGTTAAACCAAAGTTGCGTTTTTCTTT
>KL276227.1:24599-62311 GCA_000699545.1 Podiceps cristatus
CGCAGCCTTCTCTTCTCTAGGCTGAACAAGCCCAGCTCCCTCAGCCTCTCTTCGTAATGTTTCTGAACCTGATGCTATTAAATGCTAGTGAAGCAGAGACCTGCAAGAGAAAAGAAAAAAGCATGGAAGAAACAGAAAGCATCAGATGAGATTATCCTGTGATACCGTACGTTACCTGGAAAGTGAGGGATGCTGCATTGTTTGGGGCTGTATTGCAGAGAAGTGCTTCCCCACCTCTCTGGCAGTGCTTATGGCTTAAAATAAAGACCACGGGGGTTTTCTCTTTGGGGGGGTCATGCTTTTCTCTTTATCTAGTCTGGGTTTTTCCGTTTTCAAAAATGGAATGAAAACACAGCAATATCCCAGAGAGAGGAGAGAACGGGCAAGGGAAAGGGAGAGGGTATAAACATATCCATAAAATTTAGGTTTAGTTTTTACCAAAATGTGAAGCACCAGTGCTTCTGCACCTTATGCACTGATAATACTGAACCAGGGCTGTGGGAAGCGTCAGAATTTGCAAGGAAATAAGAAGCCGTTGAAAGTCTGTTTTTACCTGTGAGAGACACAAGGCAGTTGCAGAGTGAAGCTGTAATAAAGAACAAGTTTCATAGCCCCTTTTATCCATTAAAATTAGCCATTTACTTAAACAGGTTTTGGATCAAGTCTGAAATCCAGTACATGTGAAACTCATATGTCTTTCTTTTGCAAATGCAGTTCTTATGTGCCAGAATTATTTAAATCTGAAGAAAGCTATATCTATTCCTAGGCTTTTTGCCTTTTTTTTTTTTTTTTTTAAAGAAAGAAAAAATGGAATCAAATTTAAGTATGCAAAAAATGAATTTCTAAATGTATGGTTTGATATTGTAAAAGCAGAAAAATAAGTGAATTTGGCTGTTTTCTAAAAGGGCCCTGTTGTTAAAGGAAATTTGATGTTTCCTTTGTAAACTGAAAAAGTATAATTTGAAGTCATTGTAGTTTATCTGCTATGAATTAGGTTATCTTTAAGTAATTATAAAAATCTTAACATTTCTAATTGAAAAATTATTTTGGATTAAAAAATAAAGAATATTTTCTGGGAAATGTAGCCACTAAACATGTATATTTTTTAGTGTTCAGAGTGCAATGGTTGAGGTTTATTCAAGAAAAATTAGCAAAAAGTAGTGTTTGTTGGATGTCTTTTTTCCAGTTTGTACCAAACTGCGGAATTTCTCTTAATAGTAAAAGGATATGAAACGTGATCTGTTTCTAAAACTGAAATAGGGAAAAGCCTACAGACTCCCAAATGAAGTGCTGCTGTGGTACGATGCAGGCGATCTGATTTCACTTGCACCAAGAGTTCTGTGAAATATTGAACTTAACCTCCTCGCTTCTTTTGAGGTCTTCATCACGTAGGCAGAGTGCCTTTGCAACAAACACCAACCCCGGGTCTCCGCACCCTTACAAAGACCTTTCGCAGCACCCATGCATCTTTTGTGGTTATAACAAGCATTTTGAAATCAAGGGGACGCTCCTTTAGTTTGTCCCATTTTTAGAAGAGTTGAGTTTTCAGAACCCGACTGAAGCTACGGATTAAAGTCCTTTCGTTGATATATGGTTTGTTTTCTGGAAGGGGAGCTGACAGAGTTTACTGCTTGTCTGTTGATGTCGTAGGAATCTAAACAGAATGTGTTAAAATACGTGACCTCTTTGTGTATATTGTATTGTGAATATAGGAGTTATTTGAATGCAGTGAACATGTATGCATGGCATCCAGTAAACAGAATTTTAAATTGTATAGCAAGTTACTAGGCAGCTTTTAAACATTCCACTATTTGTGGATACATTCATTTTCTAGGCACTATAAGATGATAAAAAGATCAGGATTTTTCTTTACAGCCTCAACTCTTTGACCCAATCTGGCTGTATATCTTGATGTCTGGAAGTGTGAAAAGATTCAAGGCAGAACATTTTCATCCTAGGTCAACTTTCTCCAGCACCTAATGCATACAAAGGAGGCCTTCAGGAGATTTCACACACACTGGAGAGTGATATTGGAAAGTATATGCTTATGACAGCCCTAAATATAACATTTGTCACTGAGAATCCTTCCCACCTGTACACTATTTTCTGTTGCATTTCAAAGGAAATAAGGAAAGGAAATTTTCAAATGACCAGCCCAAGATGGCACTAATAGTTTTCTCTCCCCTGGGTTTCATGAGAGCAACTGCTGTTGGAGTTACATAGGTAACTGTGTTAGCCATAAGCATTAATCAATATTTGTCTATCTGAACTAAAAAAGAATTAATAGTGGCCTTTAAAATAGAAATCTGTCTCCCATTCCCCTTTTTTATTTTGACATCCACTGATAGTAATGGATATTTATGTACACAGTTTTCTTTACATCTCTCACCACCCATCTTTTGCCCCTATTTATTCATAATAACATGATTATTAGTCACAATAATAGCTAGAGTACCTGAACGTGTTGCTGGAATCGAAGTTATACCAATTTTTCTGTAATAAGCATCTTTTTTTTTTTTTTTTTTTTTCCCCTTAAGTCTGTAAGTCAGCCATGAAATAGCTAAGAGTGAGGCAGCAGAAGGTCATAATTTGGGAAAGCTTTTGATTTTTAAAGAAATATTGATACAAGGGAAATTGTTTGGAAGTTAGGATGAGGCAAGAGGCACATTTTTGTTTGTTTCTTCTTTTGGATGAATTTCGTGTCTCAGCTTAATAATGGCTTCTTTTATTTTTTCTTTCTTTTCTTTTTTTTTTTTCCCCCTCAGAAAAGAAAAGGTGACTTTTTCAGCCAGAAATGCTGTAATGTAGATTGCTTTGAAAATAAAATGGATGTCTGTGGAGGTAAATGTTTTTGAGGAAAGATGAATGGAATTATTATGTGATATTATTAAAAAGTAAATTTGGAAAGAGGAGAGATATCTGTATTTAAACGTAGGTACGCAGCCAGCAGTTTGGCCGGGCAAGGCTCTGAAACCCAGGAAGTCTTAGGGAAGTGTTTTAGCTGGCTGTTTCAGCATCTTTAGACCCCGCTGATTCCCTTGCTCTCCCTTCAGAGAGGAAATGCAACGTTTACTCTTTTAGACTTTGGTAGAGCAGCCTGAGGTGCACAGTGGTGAAGTTACACCCACCCCTGCACCCTGGTTCTGCTCAGTGGGGTCGGAGCGTGTGAGGTGGGTTGCTCTTAGCACTTACAGCCGCATCTGGTGTTCTGCGCTATTACAGACTTCTTGTGTCTTTTTTTCTTCTCACGTGGAACTTTTGTAATGCTTTAGTGAATCCTATAGAAAGTTACCAGCTCAGCACCCGTGAAACGCAGAGATGAAACTTCTCAGCTGGCCAAAGTTGTGGATTCAGTGGCTTCTGCGAAGCTGCGGCTGTTTGCACCAGCTGTGTATTTGTGGGCAAGCAAGGAATTGCAGGGGCAGAGCAAGCATGTAATGAGCCGGTTAGTTCTCAACAACACACAGTGAGAGGTTTATGAAGGGAAAAGTAAGGATAATTGCGTGTCTCATCATGGCTGAATCCTGCTGAGATGCCCAGTAAAACAGGAGTGATGATTTTCTACTCGAGCATGAACAAAGTTCTTAGAGTAGCAAAAATATCAAAGTCAACTTTCAATTTGGCATCGTGCTTTTCTCCATGACTAAACTGGCCAACGTGATGATAATTAGATAAAGAATAAACTGCACTTAAAAATTGCTTGGTGTTTCCTTTAGCAAAAGGACCTGTCATGGACACATGGTGAAAGTAAAGGATCTAATCTGATAAGTAGCATCTATTTCAGTCATAGGAAAAATGCAGCAATTATTAGACAATAAACCACATGTGTCCACACAGTGACATTTACCTGACTGGTACATAAAAGGCTGAATGTACCTAAATATTTGTTAAGAAAAAAGAACATTAAATTTGTGTATTGTAATGCTTGCAGTCCAGACTGACTAATAAACAGCTGTCATTCTAAAATACTTCTAGTACCTTAAAGGCCTATTTTAAGTCCATTCAGTTAGAATTATATTAGAACTTTTGACTATGTGCCTGGATCACAAATTGTACTTGATTGGGATTCCTGATTTTCATGAAGACATTTTGTATACCTTATGTCACATCAGAGGAGCATCCAATAGGCTGCTGTTTATTATTTTTGTGTTTTTCTTGATGCATAAGCCACTGTTGTGGTTTTTCTTGTTATTTTGTTTCTTGTTTTGGTTATCCTCCCTCCCTCCCTTCCTTCCTTCCTTCCTTCCTTCCTTCCTTCCTTCCTTCCTTCCTTCCTTCCTTCCTTCCTTCCTTCCTTCCTTCCTTCCTTTTTGTGGGGTTCTTTCGGGTTTTTTTTGGGGGGAGGGTGGTGGTGATAGTGTGGTATGTATTATTTTTAATTGTTTTCAGTAATTCGAGTGTATCGTAAAATCATCCTGTTGTTCCTTACTGTCCTATCATGAAATCCTAGTTTAAGGGGAGCCTTTGGGAGCTATGCTTACTGAAAGGGGATGGGAATTTTATCTACAGTATCCTGAAGTGAGTATTTTGCCTAGAGATGCAGCAAGCTCCTCACCTTCGGTTTAAACACCAGTGAACATCTCCCAAGCATGTCAGACCCAAATATCTCAGTTCTGCAGAGCTGCTGGTTATATTCCACGTTAAGCAATACACGTACTGTGGGGCTAATTACAAAATCCGCAGACTGAAGTGAATGACCTTTATATGTAATGGGAAAGAGAAAAGAACATGACACATGACAAAAATTAATTTAGAAATCCAAAAAGGGGGGTAAAATATGAAATAAGTTACACTGGAGATACAGTTGTTCAGAAGTTTCCCAAAAGGGAATCCTTTATTTTTGCAAAAAAGTGTTGCTTGGTTTTTTTTTTACTCTTGGAAGATTTTTCCTGTGAGCCAGTTATCTGCCTCTTTTGAAATCCATATGAAAGCTGCTTGCCATGTATGAATTTTGACCATTAATACCATGATGTGAATCTGTGTTACCAGTACTGACACATCCAAATACAGAGATCAACTTTAAATTAAGGAAATGGAGAAGTGATTTAGAGCTGAGCCACCCAGTACACTGAGCCTTGTGCCACTGTGCAACTGAGGAACTCCTGATTTCTTAAAATGTATTGATTTGTAGGTTGTTCTAAGTTGTGATGTGCTGAATGTGTCCCACAAATGGGAATATTTTGCAGTCCCACTTAGTTTTGTTACATTCAGGTGTGTTTTGTTTAGAAGGCCCAGCTGAAATGTTTGAGTCAAAAAGGATTTTTGTTGTAGATTGGAATACTGATGGTTTTCTGTTTTTCCTTGGAAAGGACTTAGTACATTTTAGGACAGCTGGTTTGTTGGCTGGTGCATTGATGCCAAAACATAAAATTAAATAACAGTAATGTCTATCTTCAGTTTAAGATGCATTTTTGCTTTCTCACCTGTGTTGGATATGGCTTTTTCCCAAACACCAGGAAATACCCAGGAGACCACATCCTTCTAACTACTGCCCCTGTGCCTGTGTGTGTCTGAATTTCCTTGTTCTTCTCTTGAAAATACTTCTTTCCAAAGATCATTATTATATTAGAGATGGGTCGTGCAGAAATCGCTAATGATCTTTTTTGAGGGCAGCCTTTAGGCGCATATACAGTATCCTGTCCGACCTGTCCTCTGCTTCATGGGTTTTCCAGACTATGGAAGAGACTCCAGGTTTCGGGGCGTTGTGAGCACCAGGTGACATTTTTTTCCATTCAAAACTGGTGTCTTGTCTGTGCAGTGTCCCTTTTTTTTTTTTTTTTTTTTTTTTTTTTTGTAATTCAGTGGGAAATAGATGGTTTTCTGCATAAAATACCTGCGTATTTCTAAAACAAGTAAAAAATACTTTATAGACCAGAAGGCTTTGCTAATAAGTGTGTAATGTGCAATATAAAAGCATTTGCCAGCTTTTGCTCCTGGAAAATCTGCAGTTGGACAGAATTAAGCCATAACTATAGGGACAGAACAGTTTTGTTTATTTTCCTCTCTTTTTAATATATTTCATTAGGTTTCACATTTTACAGACATGCAGAACAAACCACGGAAAATGGCTGGAAGCCTAAATCACCAGTGAAGAGAAATGTTAGTTCTCTTTATTCTGTAAAAAAACCCGAAAGAAACCCAACAAACTCACCACCCCCCCCCCCAAAAAAAAAAAAAAAGAAACAGATGAAGAAGGAATACTGTAAAGATTGAGTTTTGTTAATGTCTTATTGTTCTCACTGTTCCTCTGTTTCCCTTCTGGTTCCACAGAGAAATCTGTTGATTGATTTGGTTTGGATTTTGTTTTGTTTTGTTTTTAACCTGGAATATATGTCTGTACACAGCTTTACGTACTGTGTTCACACACAGACAAATCCCATCCCTCCTCCCAGGTACCATTTCTGTATCCTTAACTGCATAGTTCATAAAATTAATTTCTGCTGCTTTATGTATATTTTCTAATGCTATTTGCTGCAGTGATCATAGTACAATAATGCTTTCCCAATAGGAATGTTTATGGCAAACTATATTGCTGTTACAGAAACGATCACTCTATTTTGATTTGTATGAGGAATTGACACATTTCCTGCAGACTTTATTTTCATTTCCCTTAGATATCGTGAAAGTCAAATCAAATCAAATCACCCCCAATTTATTACAGCATTTAACACCAGCACAGCAGCAACACCCACTACTCACTTGTTTGAAACTGCTTTTTAAAAGACAGTTACGTCTCTCTTCCCCTCCTCCTTTAAATAAAGCAGTAACCATAAAAGAAACAAGGATTCTAGTACAGGAGGATAATTTGAACGGCTTCCTAGTCTGCTGCCTGAAAATGGGCTCCCCAGCCTATTAAAAGGAATTGGAGTCTTCCCAATACCATTGTGTGCTCTGAGTCAGACCTGAATTTTCTGGAACATGCCATCTCTGGTGAGCAGGCAGCCTTGATTTGCATGGGAGAGTTTCATTTGCGGTGCCTTAACCATATTGTTTGTCAAGCTTAATATTTTTTCCTACATTTTGATATGTTTGAAGTGTTTATCAGACAAACTTACAAATTAAATTTTATCAGTCTTTCAAATGCCAAGACCTTTTGTGTTTTCTTTGCACATGTATACAGAATAAAATTACTGCAGTGAGCAATGCTGGGAGATGAGCCAGAATATAGCTTTGATTAATACTTTGAACCCATTCCTAGATTAAAAATATACATATATATATATATATATGAAAACATTTAATAATAACCTTTTTCCTGGCTGAGGTGATGTGCTTAGCATTTTATTCTCATCTGTTTGGGGGCTACTGGTTTGATTTCTGAGGTTGGGTTTTGAATGCTGCATTTCTCAAGCCACACAGCTATGGACGTTATTTTAGTTGATGAGCTATAGGAAAACGTATTTGCAGCTGTACTAGAATGGTTATAGCAGCAACACAGGTTATTATTCATGTGGTCAGGTGGTGATGTGGTAAACATGACTATAAGTTACTGTGCAGTAATCCTTTTTGTCAATGCAGTTAGCTTGCAGACATTAAAGACTCCCTGCAAAAGTAATACGTAGCGTTTCACAGCAACTAATCTAACTTGCATGACTTGTATCAGCACTACAGCTCATCTTTGCTTTCTTGCTAGCTGAAATGCTTAGTCGTATTATGACTTTAAACTAAGGCAACCAAGAGAAGAGAGCTCGTGGTCTGCGGGTACTTTATAGGCAGCATGTAGCTGGTAGAGGGAACTCACTGGCACAAGCAATCACCTGTGATTGGACGCGTTCAAACAGAGGATTAGATTATTATATGAGAATGTCTTTATAGTCAAATGATATTCACGACCTCTCAGTCGTGAATCAGAGGCCATTTTTGGAGCTGGAATATTAGATGTGACAGGCTCTTATCAGAATGACAGGGCAGCGAGGCCATTGCTTGGAAGGTGCTATTGCACAACGGACAGTTTCCTTTATTAGATATTCTGGCCAAGCAGGGTTGTTATCCTTTAATAAAACATGCTGATTAACGTCGCATAGTAGGAATGTTTAGGCATACCTGTCTGTACATCCGCTGTAACCCAGGTGACGTGGAGAGTGCTGGCCGCACATGAACTTTACAACTTCTATTCTGTAACTTTTGAAATGCTAAAATATTAGACAAATCCAACTAACATGAGGAGCTCACAGGTTTAATATGAAGCCTGAAACACTCGCAAGAGAGAAACCTTAACAATATTATTTCTTCACTGATAAGATCCCCAAATCCCTTGCAGTTGAAAAATTACCGAGGATTTAAAAGACTTCATGCTCCAGGTTATAAATTGACAGTGAGCCAGTCACAGTGAGAAGTTCTGTCTTATAGGGACACTGAACCACTATTACTTCAAGCTTTCTAATTCTCTGCAACCTAAGTCTAGACAGGTGACAGCAAAGAGAAGCCAGAAATGTCACTCGTTCCACCCGCTATCATGGTTTAGTTATTTACTCAAGTGCTTCCTACACCATCCTCCCAGAGAGATGGAAGAAAATGGAAAGGAAATCTGTCTTGAAAACCAGTGAGCTCCTCCTGAGAATCTGCTTCCCTGAAGCACAAGGACGATTCCTGAGAGAGAAAATGATCTGGCTGCTACATTGATGGGGAAACCACAGAAAAGAGGGTGTTCTGCCAGCTGGGCTGGAGTAGCACAGAATTTGGGGTAGGCAAGCAGAGAGTACAGTCAATGCTGTAGGCTGGAACCAGTCTAGAAGTCAACAGCCACTGAAGGACGCGGTCCCATTAAGAGTTCCTGGTGCACCTCTTCTGCCTATTAGATCTCGGACATTTATGTGGTGATGTCATCTAGTTGAAAACCAGCTCTGATCTGTTGTGGCAGTTTTACGAGTGCAAGTGGCAGCAAAAGGGGGAAAACAAGGACACGCAGCCAGCGGCAGAGAAAGGAACGCCTCTGTTGGGGATGGCACGGTAAAGGGTACTTTACTTTGTGCATCCACTGACTGCTCCGGTAGGATTGCCGTAGGGAAGGTGTTTTCTCCCTATTGCTTAGACTTTGGATTCTGAGCTGCGCCATTCAGTTACACTGCACAGAACCCAAAGAGCTTTGAGCTAACAATAAACAAATTTCAGTGGCATTTTTATTTGAATGGGTAAGATCTGTAATAAAGGCAGCTAACTTTCATACAAGTCTCCTTTTTGGTTCATTCATTTAAGGTCCTAATAGGTTTAATAATAGAACAGGTCTCTTAAAAGTACTTTTGCAGATACGTACACTTTTAATATTCTGTTTAGGCCCTTTATTCCCTGAAATAACATCATCCCCCAACCAGATTAAATGGGTCCATCAACTGCAGACCCTAAGCAAGAGCTCAGGTGGAGATAAGCCGTAGTCATTACACTGAAATGAAAGCAGCTGTGCTGACTTGCACCAGCTGAGAACCTAGTGAGGGGCACAGAAATGGTTTCTTAATGTAAGCAGTATCCGGGATAGAAAAAACACCCTTCCCTGGAGACAGCCCAGGAACGCGTGCTTGGATCATTTCTTGCTCTAAGTGCAGGGAGTGATTCTATACTGCATCTCAGCTGCAGTCCCTAAAGCACAGCAAGATCTTCAGGCAAGGTCTCTGGTGTGTTGAGTCAACACATCAGAACTCATGGGTATGTTCAAGAAAGCATAACTTAATGACGCAAAACTGCTAAGTTCTGCATTTATGAAAAAGGGAATGCTAATTTAATGAGTGCATGTGTCTCATAAAACTAGTTTCCTCCATCTTTTTTTCTCTTGATATTAGTTATACTCTCACTGTCTTAAGCTCATTCTAATTGTAAGTCCATCAGGATGGTTTTATTCATAAGTATTTTGCATTTAGCTATATACATATTCCTATGTATATAGGAAACAAATGCAGGCTTCCCCTGAGATAAATAAAAACATTATTTTGTCTTAAAAATTCTTTTTCCACATGGATTACTACCCATGTATGACAGCTCAGCTGACTTGGGGTTTCAATACTTTCATAAGGGTTCTCAGCAAAGCCCATATGTGTTAAGTGCTTTCCAGACCTTAATCAAGGCCTCTTAAGAAGTGTTTTCCCCTAATGGGAAAGAGAAAACACATGGATGAACCACCTGAAATCCATTAACATTTTCTGGAGGGTAATGCTTCTGGTGTATTTAATAGGCTGCATACACGATAGGAGGCTGTGGGTGTTGTAGCAAGGTGGAGGGGCCGTAAGCCTTGAGTGGAATGCTTAGCTAGCAAGTCTCATGAAGAACAGACCATTTCTTGAAGAAATATTTGTGTGGTTCCTGGACACCCTGCTTCTGTTTCCTGCTACTGGAGGGCTCTGATGCAAGAGGAGGTGTGAGGAGTATGGATTCCTTAGCTAGCTCTCTGTTAGAGGTGAGTGAGATGCTAACTTGTAACCTTTGCATGTTGCCAGGTCTGTAATTGATAGCTGAAATCAGAAAGCTGAAGCTGGGAGTGAGGGGCAAAGTACTGATTAGCCCTTGAGCTGTTTGCATTTTTTTTCCTCATTTCTCTTAGCTTTTTCTGATTTTTTTTTTTTCCTTGGGACTACAGAAGATAAAGTTTCTTATGGATAATTCATGAACTAGAGACTGAATATTTGGATTAAAGGTTTAAAACTTTTCTAAACAATTTAATGAAATGAGCAAATAGTATATAGGTATTTTTCTTCCACATGTCAATCATTCTCAAATTATGTTAGCATCTTAAATTTTTTTACATGTTAATGGCATATCATTATTCCATTAATGGTCTGCAGCAGGATTATCTGTATTTATTTTCCATTAGTGCTTATATATCTTGGCATGCCTGAACAAGTATTAGAAAGTGAAGCTTTGTCTTTCCTTGGAAACATGGGAGAACTGAAGCTTCTTAAAGACATTTTCTCAGTATGCACATTTAAATGTTAAGTTCTAATTTTTATTTGCTTTCTATTCCTGTAAGCTTTATTCTTTTAACTTCCAATCACTGAGTGATTGAGAAGCTAGTAGGAATAAGAGATGCCCTGGTAACTAACAGCCATCTCCAGGACAGAGTTTTTAAAGTGACATGAATGGTTACACCTCCACTGATCACGAGAGCTCTGCTTGCTTATGCTGGTTAAGAACCTGGCTCCAGAGCTTCACTGAAGCTGTAAATACCCTGGAAGTCCTTAGAATCTGCCGAATAGGTTATCTTTATTAGTTATGCTTGTAGGATATTTCTATTAGGCAAAGGTGGAATAAAGTCATTAAGAGGTAGTAAAACATGAAGCATTTTTCAGTTCTTATGTATTTATTGCTGAAGAAGGCTGTGGAATCCTGGTTTAGCAAGTGTGGTGTTTTCCCTCGTGGCCTCCTGAACGAGTGCTTTCTTGACTCGGTGTGAGATTTGACAAGGTTGAGAAGCTTCTGGAATAGGTGTATGGATTGAAGCTGGTGTTATCCACTTGAAAATAGTCTCTAAGTTGTGAAAGAGTATCTACTCATAAGCAGTTGTGAGAACACATCTAGCACAAGGAGGTGGGGGTGTTAAATCTATTGAGTGTGACCATTTCAACTTGGCGATACTAATTAGTGCTTAATGATTGTCATGCAAGGAAACCTGAGCCAGGCAGAGACCTGATGTGTCCTGTTGTTACTAAAGCAAAATAACTTGTCACTTTAGAAAGTATGGGGCTGGTGACTTTTCTGAGGCTTTAAAATAATAATGAAATATGACATTTGATAAATAGTTCCCCTGCATGTGGTTCCTGTTTCTTTCATGCTTTTATCACTGTTATTTGCTTAGTTGTTTTCCCTCTCCATAATGATGAATCTCTTTGTGTAATAGAAATTAAAACCTGTGCAATGATTTAAACTTCTCTTAAGCAAGTGGAGATTTAGTTCAGAGGTAAGGTTTTCTTCTCTTGGCTGTTTCTGTGTTTGGAGGAGAGTACTATGTTTTGGCTCATGAGGGAATCCTCTGCCTGAGACAAGAACTGAGGGCAGTGTTGAATGTGTTGGCTAGTCCAAAGCAGTGTGTTTCAGTAGTACCTTCACCTTTACTGCCTATGAATTGTTTAACAGATTAAATCAAAATTGCTGCTTTTGAAATATGAAGTCCTCTATAGGTTGGAACTGCATTACCAGAAGTTTCTCTTGTTTGTGTTGCAAGCATTGCAATAGGTAGAGAGACTCGTGTGGGTTCGCTTCTGGCTTTGCCTGCAGTTTGGCCTGCTTTACCAGCAGAGGAAAGGTGGTGGTCTGCTTTGAGAACCTCCAGCTGTTAGTAGGCTTCCATCTTGATCCGCAAAAGCCCAAGCCTGGTGATAACCCTGTTTGTACTGGATCCTCTGGGCTGGGTCTCTGAAAGAAAACTAATATATGTGGTCAAGATGGTCCTGCAGGTGAATTAAATTATTGACTTTCAGCAAGAACACAGACTTTTAGATGAAGGCTCCTTCAGCAAATTGTTCACATACAACTTATTTTTAGGCTTTTATAAAAACAGAGTCATGATTGGTAAGGATTCAGCGGTACTGTTATAGGAAATCAGTAGAATGCAATACTGGGGTTGTAGGTTTTTATCGTTATTGTTGTTTGGTGGTGTTTTTGTTTGTCTTTTTAATCTTTCAGCTCTTTTTGTTTTCAGTTCCTTTAAAATATTTCTAATTGTCTATCTTTCCTGTGTGATGCATGCTGCACTTCTACAAGCTAACCAGGCAGTCATTTACTCTGGCCCAGCTGATTTGTGATATTTCTATTTGTGTATTAGCCTGTGATGCCTTGGAAGAGCACACACCTTATTTATTCTGTACATTTATCAAATGAAGCCTGACATGAGGTCATTGCGTTTGACAAAAGTTTTATGGTGGCTTCAGTTGACTTTGCATTAGCCCTGTGGTATACTTGGACAATGTGTTGGTCAAAGAGGTATTTTAAAGGCCTTCTATTCCACCAGGTTTGTAAAACAGTTCATAGAACACTTGCAGTCCAACCCATCTAACCTCTATTAAATTTATGAATGTGGTATAATATTTTGTTGACTTTCTTTCCAGCTTCTGTAAAGTGAGTTCTGTAGATTTTCATCTACTTTTAGTCCTGCTCCCCATTTCTTGGCATTTGACCACATGAGTTAGTTTTCCCCCATTTCTTGGCATTTGACCACATGAGTTAGTTTTGGAAAAAAGACAAATATGATGGACATGGGGAAGAACATGCTTATTCATATTTAAGTCCTTAACCTTCAGTGACCCCTTCTGAAAGGGGTCTGCTTGGCATCTTTGTTTTGAGAAAAAGATTCACTATGAGTCTGGCTCTGACCTTCTATGAGAGCTTTAAAGTCAAAGCTTGTCTAAGAATAAAATCAGAGATATTAATATTAACTCTTTAAAAAAGTGTAATCCAACGTGCTTTGACTTCAGCTTAGGGTAGCCAGCTTGGGCCAGTTAACATGACTGCTGCATTATTACAACTTCTTGTAAAGAAACCAACCAACCCCAACAAAACTAAAAAGCAAATCCAACTCCAAAACCACCTTCTGATCTCGAATGTAGACTTTGTGGGCAAAAGCTACACATCAGTGAGCTGTTAGTATTGACTGCAGTGCTTACAACATTTCTGTGCTATAAAACTACCTCTGTAATCCCACAGAACATCAAGAAACATCCTGATGGATAATTCATTTTTTCACTAGGGCATGGGCTAAAGAAGATCTGAATTTGCTTTCTATACAAGAATATCAGAGTTGGATCAAGACAGGCTGATGTATTTTTTTGGTCTGTCATATTTCTGGTAATGTTTGGATCCAATCTGTAGCTAATTTACCTCCAAGAAAGTGAATGCATCCTTCCTTGCAGCATTATATCATATCATAAAATACTAGAGCTTGCGTTTTTGTGTGACCTTGATTTGTACTATAGTTGTCTCTAGTATCTGATTAGAGGGATAGCTAGTTCGGTTTGGTGGTGACTACCTTTAAGAGCTGCCTCTCCACTATGAGGGGTAGGTGATGTTTTAGTAGAACTTGGTGGAAGTTTTGACAGAATGAAAATCAACATTACTGTGGGAAGTGTCAGCTATGCCAGATTTGCATTGTAAATTGTAGCAGTTGAACTAGTGTCCAGTTTTTCCCAGTTTAGGTTCCTTCATCTGACGATTTATCTGTAGGTGTTTTGCTGGGGCACCAGGAACGTGGCAAAAATGAAGTTGCATCAAAAAAAATTCTCCTATGAAAAGTTGCAAAACATTGTTCTATACTGAGTTAGATTATAAAGACATCTTATTTATTTACTTTCAAAATGATAGAACTGCAAAATACATCCTACAAGTTGGCATCTCCTGGATCTAAGAGGGTTTCAAAGAGATGCAAACTATAAATGAGAGAGAGCACAGAGTAGCAATAAATTTCTATTCAACATAGAAATTAGGAAAAATTATTTCCTGAAACAACAACAACGATGGTTGGCACTCTGTCACTACACCACATGTGCATCAGCCAAGCCACTGTTTTCAAGAATATCTAAAAGATTTAATGTTAGATTTGCTCCTCTCCCAGCTGAATTCATAAGGCAGACATCTTCACGATCTCCTTTTAGGAAAGCATACTAGAAAACACATAGGAAAATACCTGTAACTCTGTTCCCTTGGTGAAACATTTGAGTAACTAGTCTTGACTAGAGTGGAAAACAACCTCATATTTATTGTACATTTCCAAAGCCCTCACCACACAGCTTTGCAGCACTCATTTCAGTATCAGTAATCAGTCACACCACAAATCTATCAGACCATTTTACCTTTCTCTTGCTTTGGCTCTGTTTTACATTGCCACGTTGCATTTACTGAGAGATGATTTTTACCCATCAGTTTGCTGAAGGTCCCACACAAGTTGTAAATAAAGAGCAGGCTGCAGGGCTTTGTGGGATAATCCTACCTTTACCTCCTGAGTAAGGAAGTCAACCTAATTAATGACTTCCTCCAACCAGAGAGGTGCAGAATAGTAATTTGGATACTGGCAAACCAGGGATTTATTGTCACTTCAGAAGACTGCGAGTGCCAACTCTGCAGTTCTCTACATCTCAACTTACAACTGGGATCAATACTGCACTTGCAGTTTCCACTTGCATATTTTATTTATGGAGCACATATTTTGAAACTTTTTTCCCTGTTGTTTTTAAAGAGTTACTGCCACTACTGAGACTGATTTAGGCTAACCTGAATTTATTTTGCTTTCTTTTGAAAGTGGGCTGACAACTGCTAGTGATAATGGGATATGTGTTTGAGTATATGTGCACCTTACCTTGTGTGTTGGTAAAGGTAACAGCACATGTAAATACATCAGTTTGAATTTCATTTAACTTAATTTCTCCTTCAACCTTCCCTGGCAGTGCTGTTGCCATGAACCCGTATATCATGGTCCGCAGAATGGGATAAAGTCTTTGGCATGTGTGAGAACTATGCTCTGGATATATCTGGAAAATTCCAGTGAACTTTCAATGGATAACTGCAATCTGTGGAGTAGAGGTACATTTAAACCAGGGTCACAGATCGGAATATCCCTTTCCTCTGGAGCCGAGGTCAGCATCTCTACTCAAATGCTCTGGTTGGTCTGTGATGCGCTGGCACTTACAGGTTATGCTTGATGTTATGTTTATTGAGGAAGCGTAAGTTAAATGATCACCTAGATGGGAAGCACGACTTCCAAATCCTCTATGTGGATTTTGTGTGTATATATGTGCAAAGGTATGCTTTAGGTAGACACTGGCGGTATCCAGGTTCGCAGTGCTATTTGAGTTACAGATCTAATATCACAGTAAATAGATAATGTGCTTTTTTTGGTATCTATCATAAATCCCTGGTTAACTATGTGTAGGCAATGGGAAAACCAGTGGATTTTAATATAGAAGCCAACTAATGCAAACTGTACAGTCAAATAACAAACTGATGCTTTTGAATAAAAGAGGGAAAATACTTTAAATTTTGTCTTGCTTATATTACCTTGCTGTACTTTCTTAGTAGTGTCACTGATGCTGAAGTATATGAGTAGGGATCAAGGTGGAGTCATCTACCAGTTTGTCTTTATGGGACCTCTTCCTGGTTTGTTGGTAGAGGTCCGTCTTTAATAGCTGTCGCACATCGAGCAGTAAACCCTGTCACTGTCTGTCTGCTCAGCTGCCTTCTCTGATGGTTTGCCAATGTAAGATGAGGACTAAAGTATGTACAGTGTACGGAAAGATTAGATAACTCTAATTATTTGCTGTAACAACTTTTCAGGACAGATAAGGCTTGACTGTAGTCTTCCAGTAAATCAGAGGAGCCTGTTCTCTCAGGAGCAGGGGTCCCAGCTACTCAACTCATTTCATCTTTACTGCCGAATAGATGCAGCAAAGAAACAATGTGGGCTGGGTCTCAAGCAGTAAGACAGAAAAGAACCTGTAAACTAGTCCTCTATTAGTCCCCTTTCACTTGATAATGATTTGGAGGACCTATAATTATTTAACCCTACCTGTTTTCCACTTCTCAACCTTAAATTGCCTTTAAAAAAAGGCGGTTAACAATTATCTAATTAATCCTTTTGCAGAAGAGTTTCTTGCATTTTAAGTTTCTTTACCACAGTGTGTCTTTTTTGGGGTGTGTGTGTGTGTATGCCTCAATTATTGTTCTCTAAATACCAGTGAATTTTTTTTGGGGGGGAAGGGGGCAAGCAAAGAGTAATAACGACTGAACAAAATGAAAATCAGGCAATTACATTTCTCATCTTTTGCAGTTAATGCATCCACATTCTCTGAATTTTGTACTTGGGACAATGACTGTGTTCAGGCTAGTCACAACATCCCTAGATCTCAGGGCTTCAAGTGAAACAGGGAGAAGAGTTTAATTAAATCCCTCTTTTTACCACCAGACAAAATATTCCCCCCCACACCCTGTAGGGTATTTCATGGTTTTCTGTTCTATAAACCACAGTTTAACTGTTGCCTAAAAGCTAATGTGATGGAAGCCTGGCTATAGATTTGATATATTGCAGGAAGGCTGCATTCATGAATTGTCAATAAGAGCAACGATTTTTCAAATATATATTGTCAAAGCCTTTTTCTCTCCAATAACATTGCACATAAAATGTTACAAGTGTAATGGCTATTTTACTTGCAGTTAAAAAGTGCATACAATTGTAATATATCAGCTGCTGTTAAAATGACATCTGGGAATATATGAAGGCTTTTTCTTATCCTGTTTCAGTCTTCTTTATTACCTGTATTTCCTGTTAAAGGTATTGGTATTAAAGAATTGCTGGAGAGAGGACAGCACCTACATTCATATGTGTTATACACATGCACTCACATACATATATGTATTCTTGACAGGTCTTAGTACCTGTGTTTAATGTACACTACTGTCTATTGAATGACATAGTAATTTCTCTGTAGGTCAAATAATGCACCTCACCGTATACTTTCACTTGCATCTGTCAAATAACAAGTGACTATAGTTGGCCTATAGTCATTCTGAATAGTTATTTCTTTTCAAACCTTGAATTAAAGGGTTGATACTCATTGCTGCTCCAAAGATTGCGAAACTGTAGGGATGATCTTGATTCAACTCATCCAGTAAAGTCAGTTGCAGTAAAATTAATTCTTCAACTGCACTTCAAAGGTATTCTAATACAGGTTGTTAAAAGCTCTAAAGGTCTGACAAAGAAATTCAAATTGACTTATAAAGAAGGATTTCTCTATTATAAGCAGACAGTGTGCAATCCTTGATCAGTTGAGGACAAATGCAGAGCTTTCCTTTTGCTGAGGCTAGGATTTCATCCACAGTATGGGATTTTTGAAAAGATCTCGTCATAGATGTTTGAAGTCTTTAATAGGAATACCAATGTTGGAAATCCCTCTTAATATGCTGTGCATATATGGCACACAGAGAGCATCGTGTTCCTTCTGCCCATCCTTGATTGTCATTGCTTAAACTTAATGCCTTATTTCTACAGTTTCTCCTTGATCCTGCATAGGAGTCTGTACTTTCAGAGTTTCTGAAAGGATGGCTACTTTTACTTTGGACTGAGGTTTTAGAAGGCAAATCCTTAAGAGCAGGAAACTATGCTGATTCATTTAAAAATCTGTAAAGTTTTAGGACTGTCTGAGAAATGTGATCTGGGACTACTGGATTATCTGGAACATGTTTCTCCAAACTTCGCCTGCTTGACTGGCAATCCTGGATTAGTAAGCACAGTTTCTTGCCTAAGATGATGGCAACTCCCTTCCACAGTCTGGGATAGAAATGTAACTGAACTTCCATGATCAACCTTATTTGAAACCCTAGAAATGAGGAAGCAAGAGTCTGTTATGAAAGCTGAATATTCCTGCTTAGTCTGAAGTGACTGCTTTGACCTTTGCTTGCATTTCCTGAGTACTTCGATGCTGCAGCATGCACTTTATCAAGCTCTATTTTGAACTGGTTACCTCATTAGGTTTAATGTTTGATTAGTGAGTCATTAAATACTCTAAGTCAGAAGACAAACTGTATCCAGTTCTTTTTTTTTTTTTTTGCCAATAATGATTTGAAAAATGCGCAGAGTACATGTGATACACCTTTGTCATGGGCAGGATGTAATTTCTAAAAAAATTCTAGCCAAATATTTTAAGACAATATGTCATCCAATATTTGTGGACTGAAATTACTAATCTAAGGATACTGTTATTAAATTTCTAATATGATATTTGATAATAAGTTGTAAGTAGACCTTTATACTTTAGTCTGAGTGCCTTTTCTGGTTGTGTTGAACTGAAGAAGTTGACTTTCATAGGATTTAGGCCTCCTAAGAGAGAAGCAGCAGCAGTTGACATAATACTGCGTTTGGGATACGCTGCAAGATGGTTTATCACTGACAGCATTCTTGAGGTTTAATTGTTCTTCTCCTTCACCCTCTCCCTTCCCTGCTCCCTCCCCCCCCGACTGATTTTCCTCAAAATAGTTTAATACCAGCCATTCCTAATATAAACATACTGAAATTATGGAAAATTTGAGCAAAGCTATGATCAAAGGCCTGGGAGCTTTTTTTTGCCCAAGCAGATTGTAGGCTATTTTTGATAATAAAATTACATGTAATTCTGTCAAAAGGAGAAGTTGCTATTGTTTTGTGTGATGTTATTTTAATAATGCCACTTAAAAATTAGGTTCTGTTGCTGAAACACTAGCTGTAAATAGCATTTCCTGTACTCCAATGTGTCTACCAAAGATGTACCTCTTGGGAAGCAATCAGCGGTTAACCTTGAGCAGTGTGGTTGTTTAAACTGAGAATGGCAAGCTCAAGAAAAATGATCCACTAAATCCAAATGTAATAAAACCAAATGTGTGCTGATGCTAACTAATGTGCACCATGGCATGCCATGTAAGTGTATGCATCTACTGTTGATGGGTAAATGTTCCCCCGCCCCTGCTTTCTGTGGTGAGGAAAAGCCAGGAGCCCCTGGCAGGATCTAAGGGCTGTGTGCCTGATGTCACTACTGCTCAGCAAGATGAAATCTTGTGCCCTGCTGTCTTTCATTAGCAGGGCAGCCCTTTAGAGCAGGGGGGAGATTAAACACTAACAAATGTGACTAACCCGTGAGGTGCGAGACAAGAGTAGATGCTGTCCCATTATTCAAATGCTATTTCATCTTCCTAAATAGCCAGAGACTTTTTCTGGATCACTTGTGGTCATTTCACTGTCCACATTGTCCACTTCTGTCACGGTGTTCAGTCAGTGCATGTTTCCCCTGAAGCAGTCCAACCAAAATTGTTTGTACCAAACCACTTGTTGGGTTTTTTTTTTTTTTTTTTTTACTCAATGGTAATAGCAACAGCAAATTCTGAGTGCTAGCGGGTTGGGTAGTGAATCTCGCTATGAGCATGAATAAAACATGTGTGAAGTGCTAGCTCGGGTCACAAAAGCCTCTGGCAAGGAAAAGAATATATTGCCTTGCTGTAGGGGTAGTTGCTGGCTAGGAGAGAAAAATCCATACAGTAATCAGCATTCTAAAAAGTTGTTATTGTGCTACTTGCATAAAAGTGAAGCCTCTGAACTATTTTTGTTTGACATTGTATTGAAAAAGAAAGAATAGAAGACAGTTGTTCTGGGGCAATTGAGAGGCAATAGGTTATTTGTGGAGGTGACAAAGAGTTGATGGAGATGAAGCTATGCAGGAGGGGAGCAAGGGGAAGCACCATGCCTCAATTCTCAAACAGCAGAGGATCTGAAGAAAAGGCTTATAGCTGGACGTGGCAGGATGTCCATTGGCTTTGTAATTCTGCACAGCAGCCTCTTTCTCTGACCACCCTCTAGCAGTTCGTATTGATCTTTCCTCCAGCTACCCTCAGAAATATCTTGGTTATAGGATCAGTGCCCTCCAGCATACAGTAATGAAGTAAAAAAAAAACCCTATGTATTTAATTACATGTTATAGAGGAGCTGAAGATAAATGTCAAAGGTTCCTATCAAAGGCTTGGTCATAGTGGTGGCAATGACAGACTCAGCAGGTGTCACACCAGGCTGATAAAGGTGGAAATCCGAAGCTGTGGCTTTATGGTATATCCTAAAATGAGGTGTGAGGATTGTGGGTAAGGGAAGCAGAGAGAATCTTTGTGCAAAAAGAATTTGGCCTAAGCCAGTATTTGGCCACTGATTCAGTTTCACTTGAAAAAATACATTGATATCTCTTGAGAATTCTTACAGCTCTGGCTTGTTGTTAAAAATAACAGTAAGTCCCTTGCTACTCTGGTTGGAAGGAAGATTTTGGAAAACAATATGACCAAAGCTGAGGTGGTTCTAAAAGTCCAACAAGTATAAATGGCTTCCCATGTTTTGGTGAATGTATTGGGTAATAGTCAACTTTCCCTGGTTTTGTCTTTTTTTTGGTTTTTACAGAAAACTGTATACTGAGTCATCTTCGTAGCTACCTGAAATTTCTGAATTTTTTAAAAAATGAGGAATTGCAGAACTTCCCAGGTTTACTGTGAATACAACCTCATTTTGGTATGTTTTTCATTTTTTTTAGTCTGCTGTTTCTTTGAAGAAAGACTTTTCCAAGTCTCATGGCACTGTCCAGCCTTGCTCACCTGACTAAAAAGTTCAGGTGTTCATGGGATCTTATGTACCGTGCACTATCTTTTGTTGAACATCTGAGAACTTGGTGTGGTTATGCTTTTGTGTTGATGCCTTGCATGGCCACAAGTCTCATCTTAAAGGTCAGCTGTACTCCCTTGTTTCAGTCCTTTCCCTCAGTCGAAGCTCTGACTACGTGCTCATCTTTTTCTCATGAAAACTGTTATTTATTTATTCCAGATCACTAAAAGATGAAAGCTGCAGGTAAAAAAGGAATACTTCAGTATCCTTAATGTTGTTCTCATGGTGACAGAAGGTCCAGGCAGTGAGGGCTGGGGGGGTTGAAATTGGTGGTAATTCAATCCTCTCTTTTCATTATAGGGAAGATGCTTTAGTTTTAAAAGAACAGGCTTCATCGGAGGAGACACCTTGAGTAGGTAAGGGACATAAAATTACTCTACCAACAGGAGGCAAAGCAGAGATCTGTAGGGCATTTCCATGGGGAATCCTTCCAGCAGTAGCGAGTAGTGCCAGGGAAAATGGCCACAACAAATTCAAAAGTAGGTTCTGGTCAAAAAGGAGTAAATGCATACTTATGGCTGAATGCAGATCCCCAGGGAAGATGTGGTTAGAAAGCATATGAATTGCAGATAAATATTAGAAAAGGATGTAAGGTATGTAGGAAATTGTGATTCTGAGCTAGTAGAAAAGATATGACTAAATATAACTGGGTACAAATATGATGCTGATGCTCTTATTTTACATATTTCATAGACATCACATGGGGAAATGACACACAGTGGGATAACTGCTATTTGACTGTCTTACATTGCATCTTGCTTAAAGAAATCCTCTTGCAGTTTGCAGGTAAGGGCTGTGCAAAGGGAGTAAGAATTGCAGGAGATGTAGCTTGTGATTATGCACCTGATCCATAAACAGCCACCTCCTTAGAGGGGAAAGAACAGAGATGTGTTTTGAACATAAAGAAGCCTTTTCCTGAGTCATAAACCCAAACTCTTTTGCTCTCTTTGAGAACCAAAACTTGTTCTTGCTTCCGTATAAATCCCAATGACTTCAGTTTAGCATGCGTAAGTGAAAGAATAGATCCACCAGTACTCCTGTCTGTCTTCTGTTCTGTAATGTCCCTTGGGTGGTAATTTTTAATGTTTGGAACTACTACTGCACAACCTGTGCTGTTTTTGACAGGTCCAGATGGTTGGTAAGACAACTTCATCTTGATGGGGCCAGAGGAGCTTTAAAGTCCACTGTAATAGCCCTCTGGGGTTGGCAGGACAGATGCTCTGGAGTTACCTGCACGTTGTCTGCCCCTTGTCAACTTTCCTGCTCTGTCAAGGTCACAGCTGGTTCAACCCCTTGGCAGTATCCCCTGCTGCCTTGGAGGCTGCCGGTGGTGGCCGGGAAGGACATGGGCAGGTAACTGTTCTCTTTTATCCCCTGTTTTCAGTCAAGGGGATGGAGTAACCAGGGTTGGTAAGGAGCTTTCTGTATCGGTTCCTTTATGTCAGAGCCTTTCTGGAAAACAAAAGCAAAGCAGCAAGAATAAGGAGGGTGGAGAACTGCCTGGCTCTGTGGGAGGAGAGGGCAGGGCGAAGATAAGAGCACCCTGAGACCCCTGTAGCTGTGCAGGAGGCCCTGTGACAGATGAACAGTCTCAGGGCTGTACAGCAGAAAGTCACGTTGGCTCTTGCAGGTTTTCTGGGGGGAGGACTTCCTTACTCTGAGGACTTCTTGGAGGGGATGCTAATTAATTGAAAGGTGGGGTTACCAGCAATTCACCAAAGGAGCTGTTAATGTTGTTTGTAACTGAATAGGTCTGGTTTTACTGTCTCTCCTCTCCCTGTATGTTTGTTTTTCCTGCTAGATTGCTGGAAGCTTCCTGAGCATTAAAGAAGCAGCTTGGTAGTGATATGATATTGTGCCTGAGCTTGGGAGCAGCAAATTGGCAGCATCAGCATTCTTACTCCCTAGCTTAGGCTGCTGTAGAGAATAGATTAAGTCAAAGTTATTGTCATAAAAATATTACAAATGCACATTTATTGGAACCATACTGTTGCCCTGATACTAACTTTTTTCTCACTCTGAAGACAGGTGGCTGTTTGGCAGCTCTCAGATGCTCATTTTGATATCTTCTTTCTCATGAAGCCTTTTTCAACATCAAGGATTCTTTTTCTAACACATGCTCAGATTCCAGTTTACTGCTTTAATCCTTTGCTTTATCATTCTTGAGTGCTAGGGATTGACTAACAGCCACTCCGTTAAGAGGCTTGGTCACAAGGGACTGGGATTAATAGTCATACTGGTAGGAAGTCCTGCTGCACTCTGGAGGCTGAATATCTCTCACAGGCTTTCTGGCACTGTGTGGCAAATGCCAGCGAAAGCAGGGCTTGTCTGTTAATTGAGATTAATTTTGATTTTTTTTTCACCTTCACTTTTTTCTTATTTTAGCATTGGTAACTACAATGGAGAAAAGGCATTTCAAGATATTCTTCTGGAAGTTCCTATAAAATCTTGCTTGATGGGAAGTTTGGGCTCTGGGAAAAAGAGCCAAAGTGATGGGTGAAAGCATCTGAAATGGACTGAAATCACGTGAATTGAAAAGGGAGCTAAGAGTCCTTAAGGAAAATTTCTAATATCAGCTGAATAAGTGATTCTTTCATATCTGCCTTAAGGAGCTCAATGGTAAAGGAGGACACAGGTATTTTTTAGTATAGTGACTTAATAGAACAAGGTCTTTTAATATGAATGTTTCTGCATTGTTAATATTGTAATATCATAATACAACTTTCCACTCTAGAAAAATAGAACTTTTGGTGTCCAAAAATACAAATTGTATTCTTAAGGAAAAAAACCCCACAAAACCAAACCAAAAATGTTTTAAAAAAATATGATTTTAGGAGTAATGAGAAAAATAGAATTCCAGATTTTTTTCTTTTAAAAAAGCCAACACAACAACAAAACCCCACCTTTACCCCCAAACAAAAAGAATAAATACAAACAAGCAAAAGAAAACAAAGAAAATACCTGAGAATATAAACAGAAAAGTGAATATAAGATACCTGCACTACAAATCTCTGCCTTACTTTTTTCTGTTGCTGTAGACTATAGTTTTAAATATCCACAAATATATTTTGGAGAAAAAAAGACCAGTATTTCCACACAGTCTTCTACGTGTGGACTACTTTTCTACAAAAATAACCTGATGGCTAAAAAGACACTTTGTCTGTTTTACTACCTGAAGTTAAGACTGTTTTATCAAGGCTATTTTCTCATTTGATTTTAATGTTCATTTTTCTTTTATGCGAAGTTTATAACTGACATATTGCTCTCGCATTGAACAGAAGCTGAGATTTTGTGTGGATTCCTGTGCAGTTAGTAATGCAGGCTAACGCAGGTATATTCTGGACCTGAAAAATGATGAGGTGAAACAGCACATAAGGGAATTTTTTTAGAATTCAGAGTGCCAAAACTAACTGGTCAGGCCCTAGGGCTGCAGCAGGATCCAGAGGCAGTACTGGTTAAGGTGCGGTGTTGGTTGCTTGTTCTCAGGACTCTACAACTCTGCTATAGAGATATTTGCTTAAGGTCAATTTGTGGGAAGGATGGAGGACAATATTGCAAATCCCTCTCTTATTGCAGGGACCACTGATAAGAATACTCTGAATTTGATAATTTTGATAGTTTTTTACATGGGAGAGCACACATAGAAAGGCTTTCCGTTCTCCTAGTTTGATGGAGGACTGAGGAGTACTTAGATGAGACTGCACAAGAGGTGACAGACAAAGAACTTGTGTTCAGAATTTTTTTTGAAAAAAGAAAAAAATCTAACACTTCAGCTAAATTATATTTAAAATATTAATTTGAAGCAGTCCTGACTTTAGCAAGAACTATCAACTCCAGCTAACTGACACTTAAAATGCTGATGGGTAAAAGTTTGGATGCTACAGGAGGAATGGTAATTCAACTTCTTTTCTTACCCACTTTTCCAAAGTATCTACTATTTGCTGGTAATGGAAAAGTTCCTGCATTATATGCATCTTCTAAGCAGCATTATAGGAGAAGATCAATCTCATAAAAATGGAAACAGATAGTTGTTCTGCAACTTTTCCCTTGTATTTTGTGTGTGAGTTCATGTCATCCTCTTTGCCCCTTTTCCATTTTGATACATGGAAGGAGAAATAAAGGGCAATGAAAATAACACAAATCTTGAAAAATTAAACACTTTAAAAGCTTTCCATGGAAAAATGTCTCTTTCATCTTGCCGTAAGTAAAGGACTGAGCTGGTATGAAGTTGCCTCATCCTTGCTTTGCTCAGAATCCCTGTCATGAGATCAAGAGTTAATGACACCTCTTTACCTATTGAGGTAGTGGCATATTCTATTTACTGTTGTCCTTTGTACAGCCAGGGCAGAAGGGACTGAGAGGATGGGATAATCTCTTGGAAGGCAGCATTTAGCACCTGTCTGGTAAGAGATAATTGCTGCATTCCTGGGGGATTAGCACGGTGGAACTTTATTATAGTGCAGTGAAACCATACCCAGCTATCTCTCACCAGATGGATGGCAGACTATTTTGTCATGGAAGGCACAAAGCAGAGAACGAAAGATGCATGAATAAAGCGTGTTTGCGCAGATGAAATGTGGTTTGTGCCATCCTCTCAGCTTCAAAACTGGATAGATTTTTCTCACTGCTGTCCTACTTTAGAACTGTTTGAGGAACACTTGGGAATGACTAAAGCGGTGTCTGTGTTGCAGTCAGAGGAGTGATTGTATAGGAGGCATGACTATCTGTCATCTGCTGAGCAACAAAAGCAGTGTTTCATAGCAGTGTGGCTTTTGGGTAGGTATCCCAAAAAAAGCAACTTCAATCAGAAGTCTGGGTCACTGTGCTTGCATTGCTTGCCACTGAGCGAGACAAGTTAAAGGAACAGCTTCTCTGGCCAGTTCCATTGTTGATACAGCAAGCTACAGACTTGTGCACCTGAGCCACTTGGGAAAAATGACTTTTTCATCATCTGTACCTAAAGTACCACTCTTCAGTGCTACCCTTTCAGATGCATTGATCCTTGTGGTTTACAAATAGAAATAATTTTCAAATGCATACCAAGAAACTGGAGATTTCCCATAAGAAAATCCCCTTGACCTCTGATGCTGGAAGTTAAAGGATGTTTGTGCATTTTCCGTAACTAGTTTGCCTATAGTTGGGTCCTCAGCATTGAGTTTGAATTGTGTTTAGAAAATATACTGAGCAGCAAATAAAATATACAAAAGAGAAAGGAAAATAAAATGACAATTCATTCAGCAAAGTGAAAGTCTGGAATTGGCACATACTGTAACCTACAAATATGCTCTGCTAGTTGGCCCAAATGCCAGTTCCTTGCATCAGCCAGAAGAACAAGTTGATATCTTCCTAATTCTGTTCACTTGCTTTTTTGAGTCTGTTCTGCACATGGATTATAAAATACTGCATTGTTTTTTCCTGTAAGCTTGAATGTAGAATTGCATCACTTGTTACTACACAGCACATAGGGTTTAAGTCTCCTGGGGAATGCTGAGCCCTTAGTCTGATTATTTAATCATACTGTGATATAAAGGAAAACATTTGTTATAGGGCAGACAGTAAAATTACATCTTCATGCTTTAAAATTGGGTAACCAAAATGAGAAACTACTTAAAACCTTGCTTTGCAGTTCTCATTGTACTGGAATGCTGCTTGAACAACAAAAGGTGTTATTTTTGACACTTAATTTGCAGTACAGAACTATTTTAAGAATAGACTTGATTTCATCTAGGTAATGATCTCCACTATATATCAGTCTGAGAACTGAAAGTTACTGAGAGTTTTGTGACAGCAGCAGAATTACAGGGGAGAGGAGAAAATGTTTATTAGTTTTCTGAAGAATAAACTCAAGGCAACACAACAATTGGTGTGCAGCATTTTAATTCAGTAGTGAAACAAAACTCCAGTAAGATTTACAGTTTCCATTGTAGCTGTGTGACCACTGTCAATACAGAGCATTGTATAAGAGTAGTGGTGTTAAAGTACTTGCTAAAAGAAGCACAGGATTTAAATTTCTATGTTAACTGGTCCTGCAAGGAGCCGGGAGTTGGAAGAGACCCATAAGGATTGAGTCCAACTTGAGCTATTCTATGATTCTATGGTGTTGACTGGCTAATTGCAAGGGAAGAAGACTGTCTAGATTTATGGACTTTATCCTGAAGCTGATGTGCTATTTACTTTTCTTTATATACAGACTTGTATCATTTTGTAGTGATCCTTGTTGAAGTTATAGCCTCTGAAACATAACTAAAAATCTGAACACTAATCTCTAGTAATTTCTCAACTTGAGAAATCTTTGGATATATTGGGTAACATCTCTCATTTCTAATGCCATCTCAAATGAAATTGCAAATACTTGTTGAAAGTGTCTCAGGAACTGTAATTCTAAACTATCTTCATCCTGGGGTCTTTCAAAAATTGTCTTCCATCTTGCTTATGTGTCAGGAATTGCCTCTTATTTAACAGACAAGATAAGTCATGACCTAACATAACATCATGACCTGAAAATACCTGATGTTAGAATAAAGACTTAATCACAGTGGGGAGGGGAAAAATGAACTGTTTATGTTACAGTTGCTTTCCTGTCTCAGTGTGAATGGTGTTAATAGAAAGGGGACCGTAACTACCAAAGGTGTTTTAAGCTAATGTGTCCTCCTTTGCATTTGTAATAAGCAAGGAATATGCAATAAAAATTGCTTATTGCTTTGTGACTAAATATAGCTGCTTTAAGTGCATCAACTTAGTTTCTCATTATCACATGGGCATAAATGGAGAAAAGCCTTATGCCTTTACATGCTTTGGATATGTTGGCTTTTGGGCTTTTTTTTGTTGTGTTTTGGGTTTTCTTTTTTTTTTTTTTTTTTAAAAAAAAAACCCACATCTTCTATCATGTTAGAAACATTCAGCACTGACACTAATTTCCTGTGAAACCAAATGCTCAGAAAATAGTGAATGATCTAGTAATCAGAATCAGCAAGTGGAGTTTAATTCATTTGCCCGTAGAGTGCTTGCCAACACTGTCATGTAGAGCTCACTGCTGTTCCAAGAGCCACTTGTGCTTATAATAATTAGAGTTCCAATGATCTGGAACTGCTTGATTCAGCTAAAGTTTTGGCAGGTGGTTGACACACTGAAGCATATTTAAACACTGTGCTAGCCTTGAAAGTCACTTCAAATTATTTGTATGCCTGTAATACTGTTACAGTCATCAAAAAAAAAGGGGCCAATGCATCAGCTATGGATGTGTAGTTATTGTTTTATGTCACATAAAACACACGAATTACAGATTTTGGGGAATAAATGGATTGGGAAAGCTCAATTGGTTAGTTGCATTAAAAATTTTACTATTGTAAATTAAATTTTTCCTCTATTTATTTTGATGTATGATAGCTCATGCACTTAGCCATATTAGTAAGCCTCCATAACTGGAATTGTGCCTGATGAGCAGGTCTAAATGTGGCATTATCAGAAAGTGGATGAAATTTATATACTTCCTCTTCTGATACCAAAAATGCCATGAAAAGCTCATAATAAATTCTTCATTTCATTTTTGAACCCTCTCAAATTTGCAAGGTCTTATTTATCAGAAAATGTCAAGTTTGCCACCAGATGTCAGTTAAGACCTAAGGAGCTACTGTTTTCCTGGACTGCTAAACCCAAGGTACTATTGAGATAATTTAGACTATATCACTTCCAAACAAATGCTAATGGACTCTCAGAGTTATTGTTCACCTCAACGCTAGAATATCTTTTAGATGAAGCATAGGATAACACTTTTTCATATAATCACTGACCATTAAGCTGATTTTGCCTCCATCTGTGTAAGACTTGTCTCTCACAAACTTTGAGGATTTGCTTGATCTTTTGCCTTTTTTTTGGTAGTAGTTTGGGGAAAAGATGAATGCAGAGCTATTGTTCTTAATGTGCACCTCAGAACCCACCAAAGTTTTACCTAGGAAAGTTAGGCTCTGACAATGATTAATTTCACATATAGTCTAGATGTTTAATAGACATGAACTCATTATCTGCTCAAAGTTCCTGGAAATTTGTGCTCGGATAGTAATGTCTGGGCTCTTTGTGTTCAAATTCCATGTTCCAGGGGTAATGAAATATTGGTTAGAGGAAACCAGTGTGTTGAGTTAAAGTGCACCAAAGTGTATTTCTTTAGGATGGAAATATTCATGCCAGTTATGGAGGGGCAGTTGGCATGAGATGCAGAAAGGAGAGGAAACAGCTGGAAAGGAACTGAGTTGAATTGAGAACTGATGGCTCTTTAGTAATCGCTCACTGGCTCTTTTAACATGATCATAAACTTTCTTTTGTTATCACATGGAGTACCTGCAGAAAAATGGCTGCTAACAACTCCTATTGACTTCAGAATTGAGGTTTTCAGCCTTAAAAAAATTTTATCTCCCTCTAAAATTTTGTACGCCATTCCCTGTGATTAATTCTACTATGTCAAATCATGGTACTGTTTCATTTGCTGTCAACAGCCTTTTGTGATATGTTGTTTACTTGTGACAAGTTCTCTGGGGGGAGAGAACTCCAAGTGCTTTGCATTTCTCATCAGATTCATTTGTTAGCAGTGGTAGATGCTTATTTAGGAGAATGATAGGCAAAAAAGAAAATGAAATAAGCTTTTGGTTTTTATTTTTGCAGTGGTTTTTTTTGCTCAGATTTCTTGCTGTTTTGTTTTATACTCTCAAAACTTAATACTGAGCCAAAATGAAAGCACCTTGCACTACTACATTTCCAAGAAGGGAAAAAAATACAGACAATATTTCATAATGTTGAAGCACTGAAAACCAAAAAGCAGTACAAATTGGAATTTGCTATGCAAAGATGCCTGTTTTGTCATGACTCAAATATCAAAAAGCCATATGATGTCTGGTTTGTGAACTGATACTGTCCAGGTGCATTTTATCAGGTTCCAGTAGGAATGTTTCTTGCTCCCGTTAGAAATATATCTTTAGTAAAAACTGTCCTGATCTACTAATCACAACCTGTCCCCTTGTAGAAGTCATGACTGAAAACATCATGTGTTGTGCAGGCAGCATTCGCTAAATACTAATTGGCACCAGCATATAAACTTGTTCTAGCCATGTGAAAAGTCTGCACCCAATTTTGCTGCAATGCAAAGCTTTGCAAAACATGCCTTGCTCCCATAAATAGCTAGGACATTGTTAAATAGTCAAAGAGTAGATGTAGATTATAGCAAGAGGTACTGCTTTCTGAGAATTAACTGCATGGAAAAATTAAAGCTTCAGAAAAGAGCTTTGTGAGTGACTTGGACTCTGGGACTTAGTGTTCAGTCTTCCATTTAAGATAAGACATCTGACAGTAGGCAGTTTGTTAATATTTGAAAAAGATATGATGGAAGTAGATAAAATCAGGCACATTTTGGAATGGATGGCTTTCTAAAGGTGTGTTAAAGCTCCAGAAGTGCATGATGCAGATGTCTGAAGGTTCTTGAGCCATGTCTAGGTAGAGAGCTGAAAAAGCTTCTCCTATAGTCTTAAAGTCAGTGAAGAAAGCTTGGAGTCAATCAATTCAGGGTTTTAAGGAGCAATGGTGGTGGTTCTGCAGTAGAGCAGCCCAAGGGCCTGGGCTCCTGCATTCAAGTTCCTATTCTGCTACAGACCTCATGTGATGTTGGACAGATTCCCCACTGCGCTGTACTTCAGACCTTTCTCTGTAAACTGGTCATAGCATCATCTCTTAGATGGCAGGCTGTGAATTAACTGCAGAGGTTGGATACAGAAATGCCAATGCTGACTCTTGAGGAGCCAGTTTTCCTTGAGAAGTAACAGCCTCCTATGTGCAGCGTGTTATTTGCCATCTAAACTTAGATGTGTAAGTCAGTGGTGATGTGGGAATCGCATTTTGCCAGACTTGGAAGTGATGCCAATCTTTACCACCTCCCTTTTCCTTGCTTCTACCCTGTACATCTTTCCACTCAAATTCTGTGTTGTTGGTGTCTTCCCTTTGTCTAACCCTTTGTCCTAACCCTTCCCTCCCTTGCTGGCCTGGATAATAGAGAGTTAACAGAGACATGAAGTTAACTACGCTAAAGGTGGTGAAGTACTTACGCAGCTTCTATTGTGGTACTGTGTAAGTACCTGAGAGTGATAGATACACACATAGGCACAAGACCTCATGACATATATACTTATTCTTGGTATCAGTAACATCTAAGCTTCATTCTTTACAAAGCCTGGTTGTATAGCACAGTAGTTTCCTCAGTCTTTTATCCATTCTGACTCTAGTACTCTATGAAAAAAAGTCACTTATTCCCTGTCAGTGTCATATCCCCAAAGGACAAAATGTAAATCATCTTTTAGTCTTTTCAGTAATAACATAAATGTTGGCTAGTAAGAGCCTGAAATGAAGTTTGAAAATGGATTCTCTGTAGATGTGCTTGATTTTTGTGCATATAAGTGCCAGATTCTACATTACACAAACTGATTTGTAATTTTGCAAATAAAGCATAAATGCAGGGCTTTCCAATGTGCTGAAAGAGGGCTGAAATTGTTTTCTGCAGTGATTCATCTCAGCCTTAGTATTCACGTGAGAATGCATCCAAGCTGCTCCATGCACTCACTGCAACAAAACGAAGTGAAATGTGCATGTAGAAAGTTGCACATGCACGAATAGTCTGAACCTGATCTCTTTGAATATTCAGCTCTTAATGTGTAACATTTAATCACTAAATACTGAGTTTAAATAGCGCTCTTTTGATGATGATAAAATGATTAATAAAGTGGTCTGAAATCTAGTTCAGATCCTCTCTCTAGGGAGTCTTGCTTTGCAAATTTTGGCAGGATGGTCTCCTACAGCAACAGAACCAGAAATGCCAATTGTAATTGAAGTCTTTAATTACATTTCCTGCTTTATTTCAAGGTAACAAGCATTTGTTGTTTCCCCCCCCTTTGAATTTTGGTAGTGCTGAAAATGTGTATAGGCTTTTCGTGAGCCCTTGGCTTTCTGAAAATAATAACCGATAAATGCAAAATAAGTGTCCCTTCCAGAAATAACTATAGTGCTTTGCAAGGCTTTTCAAAGTTCTGTCAGGCCTTGTCAGACATGCTACAAGTTTACTTAAATATCATCTTCAAATTTCGTTTCATGTTAAAGGAAGATTTGAGCAAGTAGAATGGTGCAGCTGGAAAGAATAGTGTGTGCATGGGCTCTTCACCCCTCACAGTACGATCCACGTCTTAAATCATAAATCATGAGGAAAGGGCAGAAGGAGAGAAAAAACAGCTAAGCCATTTCTTAGCAAGACAATTTCTTTACCACTTGTAAAAGGTTAACGCTACCATCATCCTTGTCAACACAAAGGACCACTAGAAGGATGGGTAACGTTACCAGGGACAGAGCGGAAGAGTGGAGGAGAACTCGTGCTGTGCATCAATAAACACTGCAGCCTGGTCACCAGATGCTGAGCAATACACAGCTTTTAGTCCTGCCCGCAGATAGTGCTCTGGCCTACAATCTAGGGTAGGCTTTGCACTTAGTCATCATGTCACGTTTATGCCAAATCATTCTGATGAAGCTATTCAGGATCTGTGCAGTTCTGGATAAAAATAATACAGTAAAAGGCAAGCGACATCTCCCCAAATTGTTTTTCCTCCTGTTACCCGTTTAAGCAATATGCAACTAAACTACTTTAGTTACAGACAGTTGCTTTGGCAGTGGTGTTTTTTGCTTGTCTAACCATATTTTTTTTCCCTAATGATTTCAAAAGGTCAGTGGGGAAAAAATAAAACAAGTTATAGTTTTGTCATTGAGTAGAGCTTCAGGATTGAATGCCTACTCCTCAGTAGACCATCAGCTGGCTTGATGGAGGTCAGTGGTGCTCGCACATGGACCTGCTTGATGGATTGCAGTGAGGACCCCATGTTAGCCTCTGCTCTGAAATTAAAATCCTGCGAGTTGCATCCTTTTATTTCCTTCATGTGGAACTGAAGATGAAGAAAGCAGAAATAAGCCTTTGTTCTGACCTTCCTTTCCTCAGTTTTCTGATGCACGTGAGCTGCCACAGACTCCCTCTACTTTGGAGACATCTGCCCAATCTTGTCTTCAGTAGCAGATTTGCTGGTGTTCATAAGTAGTTGCTCTTCTCTTTCAAATCTGCATCTGGTCATTCTGTTTCTTCTGGAGATTAATATGATTCAATACTGGCACTACCAAGTGTAGACCACAATATCTGTGTCTTGCTGTAATGATTAGCCTTTCAGATGAGTTTAGTTCTGCTTTTCCTACTGAAATAGCACAAGCAAGGCTGAGGCTTTGGCCTGAGGACCTACTGCTTGATGCTTTTTACGTTTTATTTTTAAACACTATTTTTATGCTAAATGTCATTCTGACAGATTGTTGGTATGTAAAGCTAATGTATGTCTTCCTGAAGAACTCCTGTTAACTGTTGTATTTCAACTGGTCATGGCTTTCAGACTGAAGATATGAATTGTTTTCTTAAGGAAATGAATTGCATCACTTCTGTGACGGTTTTGTTTGTGGTAAAGCCAATGGCAGTATTTCTTATACATAGCTGGGTCAAGTTCCTCCTTCATCTCTCTTTCCACCTCAGAAATGTTACAGCAGAAAATTCCTTCAGGCTGTGTTGTCAAAAGATCTCATCTCCTATTTGGGAACCAAAGTTGCCCAACTTTCAGAATATTCTGTGTCCAAAGTGTCCTTATTGTGTTTGTATCTGTGAAAACATCTGGAGTTTCTAAAATTTTGTTCATTTTTGGATGCATAAATTGAAGCTTAGCTTTTGAGAAAAATCTTGCTTTGGCAACAGTGCTGGCAGTGTTAAAGTCAATGTTTGAACACCATAAAAATTAAACTAACTTTAATGAAGCCAATAGCTGGCTTTTACATTAGAGATTCCTGTAAGGGTACACTCATTTTAAACATCTCATTCAGAAATATAAATTGGAAATGTCAAACTTTCAGGATTTTCATAATGCAATATTTTTGCTTTTTAAATAATTTTTCATTTCCAGTTTACTGTTTTTATTTAATTTTTAAAGTTCAAGAAATTATCTTTGAAGTTTAACTTTTTTTTTAGATAGAACTTAAAATTCTTGATATTTAGATTATGGGGAGAGAAGGTGCAAATCCACTTTCAAAGGGAATTTCTAGGATGGAGGAAAAAATATTTGAGACCTTAACAGGCTTTTAAAACTACTTTTAAACCATGTCTTAACTGTGAAAAAATACTTTAGTGTTCCTTTCAAAGCATGAATTTGTATAACCAGTGTTTTAGCAGATGAAATGGAGGTTTTTTTTTCTGGGGACTTAAAAAGGAAAACCACTTTTATTTCTAGGCAGAATTCTTGCATTTTATTTATTTAATTTTTATGTATTAGTTTATGCTTTGATTTTTGCTTCATTTTGATGCCAGCTGCAGCAGAGGCCCTGGAGTGCTTTGTCTGTGTCTTGTTGGTGCTTGTTTTACAAGAACTGCCTGTTGCATGACAAAGATGATTTGGGTTAAGGCTATGGAAATTCTGTCCCTGGAGAGGTGGTCGTTGGAGAAAGGCTGTCTTTAGTCTAAGCATATGTAGTTACTATTTATGGTTTCATGGGAATAAACCACGTTACTGACTTTAACACTTCCCCTGAAAACCCCTCTTTGCATTCTCACTGGGGAAATAATTAGTGACTTCAGCGGGACGTGGTAGTACCCGAAGTACTCGGTACAGTGATATCCATAAGCTGCTGCTTTCTTCTCCTCGCTTTGTTCTACCAAAGGTGACGCAGCCCTTGAGTGTCAGAATAACCCTTGACGTGCCTCGCTGCTGCTACTGCTGCTTCTTGGGCAGCTGGGAGAGGGAGCGTGGGGTGGTTGGAAGGCCAAAGCCCAAGGAGCAGGCGGTACTGTCCTTGCTGTGCTGTCAGTGGCCAGTTGCCCAGCAGGCAACTTGGCCGGGTTGTCCGAGTTGTTTAATAAACCCTTCTCCGTGGTGCATGTGTGCTACTATTTTTGTGTGTGAGAACATTGCTTGCTGCCTCTTTAACATCTAATAAGGAATTTCTCCTCCTCAAATAGGAATTGCCTTTGGAGATGAGTGAAAACATAGCTACCAGCTTCTTCCTTGATGATGCAGTAAAGAAACACTCATCAGGCAGCAAAAGCTATTGTTATTTGCTCATATGTTCTACATTCCTTAGACTCTCTTGTGCCCCACTTGTACCGTATGCATAATTATTCTTCAAACCAACTTTATTTAAGAAATTTTCCTCATGTGAAGACAATACTCTGTCCCAAGGCCAGTTACAGATTCAGATTTAACTTTGACTTAATGGAAAAAGGGAGAAAAAGAGGCTGTAGGTTGTAAGAGGAACTTATAGTGCTGGCTGAAAAAAAAAAGGATGGTTTATAGCTCTTACTTTTTGTAAGTTCTTATATTCATACTTAGCTTGAATGCTCACTTTCTTTCTCTAATGTGTCTGGAATACATGGCTTTTCCTAACCATCCTTGCAGCTAACACTTTCAAGGTTTGTATATAAGCTGAAGCCCTGTTCCTTTCTTTTCCCTTGGTGCTCATGCTTGAATCCATTCTTTTGCAAAGATCTTTCCTTATCTGCCCCTTAGACCATGTCACTGCTCTTTGCATTCCTTCTTTGCCTCTTTCTTTATCACATCAAATCAAATCTCCTGGGATTACTTTTAAGGCTGTTTGCAGCCTGTCTTTGCCTTAACCCTTATCTTAAAGCTGGTATCAAAAGTCAGTTCCCATATCTGATCAGCCTCAGATGCCAGCCCCTATATCCCAGCTGTTAAATATCATGAGCAAATAACTTTTTGCTTCTCCCTCATCCTTGGGAAAAGATTTCCATGCTCACAACAAAACTGCAACTTTGCTCTCTTTCAAATTCCTCTTTTAAAATAAGTTTATCTTCTAAAACTCTATTTTGTTACAATTCCTTCAAAACTCCTGAGTGGTTACCTGCTGCTGCTGAGACAGACCATTGGCATATGATGTGCATTTAGTACTGGCTTGCTGTTTATTTCTGTTCCTTTATCTGTCTAAATTCATCTGTGTTCTCCTGTGTTAGATTCTTGGCACAGACCATCTGTATCTGTTGTGTCCGTATAGACTAACTGGCCATAAGCTATACAGAAATGCAAATAATATATATGTGTAATACAAACAGGAAAGTTTATCCTCTTCAAGCTAATCTTAAACTTGCCTTCCATTAGACGGGTAAAGATTTTTGCAGCGTGAGATTTCTCATGTTTCTCTAGAGAGATGCTGAGTTTCACTGTTTCAAGTACTTAACTGCTTTTAGCTCCATTTGAAAACACTGGTATGAAACAACTCATCTGCGCTGTGTTGGAAAGTTAAATTTGAGCAGCTTTTCTTGGTTTTGCTTTGTTTATTTTCAGGGTGTATAGGCAGACAGAAACTGTTAGCCAGGTACAGGGGTGAGAAGAGCTGCCTCCTTCCTTGTGCCATCGCTGGCTGTGTGGTTGCACACAAATCATGGAAATGATCTGGCTGAACGCTGACCTGGCGACAGGAACAAAAAATAGCAAGTGAAATGAGTAACGGCCGTGTAAGCTCTCGGCTGTGACTTTCCAGGAGGCGGTGTGGCTCTGCAGGCACAGGCACGGGGTGGAAGCAGAGCTCCAGCCAGCAGGCAGAGCCTGCCTATCTCTCAGCACCAGCCAGCCCTTGGGTACAGCTGTCCTGGACTGCGGCTGCAAACCAGGATGTTAACCATAAACGGAAACAGCAGGGGTACAACGAACGCAAAATGCGGGGTTATGAACGAGATGGTACATCCACCATTGCAGTGCTCTGACAATGAGAACTAGCTGGAAATGTCCATCTTAGCATTTGGTTGTTGCTTCTGTCCCCTTGAGCGAGCAAGGGTACTTGAGGAAGAGCCGTGTTCCCAGGGTTCATACACATGTATGGTCATGGGATGAGTTTTGATACCAAAACGGTTGTAAGAGCAGAACTGGGTTAATCCCAAATGGGAAACCATTTTGAGACTAATAACACTTGTGGGAGCTTGAGAAGGTGAAATGAAAGAATATTTGAACAGAGGTTATTGCAGCCTCTTTATGGGAGAAATTGTGGTGTGTTTTTTTAAGTTATGATGTCTTACACATACAACCAAATTTAATATTGAGTCTGTAAAAGTGTCAGTCTTGATAGGAAAAATGTTGAGAACAATTCTGAAAAATTGAGAAAAGGTTTATTTTGACACTTTGAAGTTTTTAGTCTTTTGAATGACAGCTCCCGATTTTTTTTTTCTTTAGTACAAGTGTAACAACTGTAAACCAAAATTAATTCATAATTCAAACTATGCTGTGAGTTTGGAACCAAATGCTGTGAGTTTGGATGCTAATGGAAGTATAAAATGTTGCTTGGCCTTCATGAGGAGACGTGATAAGAACCTTCCCTCTCGTCATAGTGGAACACTTCTGGAGAATTGTACAAATCTGATACAAAACCAGTGCCTATCAGACCTGAGACTACTGTAAAGAAAAGGGAAATTAGGATGTTGTGATATAGTTGCAGACCTAGACTAGATCTCAAAAGGTCATCCTGTCCATACTCTTTC
>KL276227.1:62342-107504 GCA_000699545.1 Podiceps cristatus
CCATCAGGGTCAAGTATACTTTCAAGATCTGTCAGACTCTGGCTTCTAGAGACAGACTGGTTCAGTACATTTCTTGTTATCTAATGTGACTTTTCCTTTTTTACACTTTAAATTTATCATTTTGTTTGTCATAGAACTCTGCCTTCCCCAGTTCTTATGTATTTACAGATCACTATCAGTTTCTCCTTCTGTCTCTTCTCCAGGCTTCACAGCCACATTTGTCCTCTGAGGAAAGATGGGATGTGTTTTTGAGACCCCTGAGCCTCAGTGGAAGTGAGTATAAATGAATTGTTCTGGTGTTTCTTCATCTTCTGGGCTTGTATAAGACTTCACTCCCTCTTTTCTACTCTGAAGACTTTCTTAAAATATGCAGATTCACAGAAAATTTCTGTCTTTACTGAAAACTAAAGCTTTAATGAGTCAAAAAATAAGGGGGTGTGTGAGGGGGAAAGACTTAATTTCCATATGCAAAATCAAGGACTTAGAAAAGTCCTGCAATCCTAGATGAAAAGGAATTTATTCTAAGTCCTGCAATCCTAGATGAAAAGGAATTTATTGAGGAAAAGAGCTTCTGCAATAGAGGGACAAATGAGTGATTGAATATTTAGTTAGGAATTCAATCACTGTATAGATTCTCAGTAGGCTTTAATTATACTCTTCCGTGCATGATTCCGTTAGCCTTATGCAAGCAAATTTTCATTAAAGTTGAAGAGAGATTTTTATTGCTTGAGAAATACAAACTTAGCCTGTTGGCATGCATTGATTTGCTTGTTTAGTTTTGTGTGGCTTAGGTGTATATCCACTACTTAACTTTTTTAAGCTTTGTTTCAAACACCCAGTTCTGCCCATCTTTTATGAGATAAGTAAGGACAAAACTATGCTTTTCAGAGCAACGTGGTATAAAGAATTACTATCTGGCTACTGCTACTGATCATTGGATTTTGTGTCTTCAGGAAAAAATGCTTGAAAGTATATGACTTCCTAGTTTTGTCAGAAAATTCTGCTGATAGATGGAGGCAGTAAAGCAGATACAGGAAAATAGTGGGCAAGAGTCTGTGTAGGTATAAAGGCCACAAAATCTTAATAGGAAGTTATGCAGAGCTGGAGCAGTATGGTGTACGTTGCTGGGAAGTTCTTGCTGGTCTTCCTACAGGAGGTGTAAAGTAGTGGCAAATCTTGCTAAATATTCAGCCTCATAGGGGCTGCAAGCCAAGTGCTCTAGTCCCCGCCATCAATATCTGCATGAAGCTAGTTGCCAAGCTTTCCTTGACATTCTTATATAAGGCTGGGGAAAAAGTATTTGGAAAATATCTTCAAAGCTAGAATACTAAACCCCTAAATTTTCTGTATTTTAGCACAGCTTCACTCTTCCCCCCCTATAGATGCCTTATTTCCTGAAAATGCTGAGGAAAAAATGATAAAAATTCAGTGTTTCTACTTTCTCTATAGTGATGGAGGGGGATATTTTTGATAGCCTGCACGTAAATAGGAAAGTTTTGCTTATATGACAGAATAAGAAATGACATTTTTAGACTGAATTTTCAAATCTCCGCTCTCAGGGAATTGGCTATAGGCTGGCAGGGTGTGCATTCAGGACTCGAGGTAAAGTGCTGGGTTTGAGTGAGATGGTTTTGCTTCTGGTTTCTGATTTTGCTGTGCTGTCAAACGCAATATCCAAAGCAGTAACAAACGATATCGGAGTCTGTGGTGCTCTGGCTGCAGTGTCGCTGCCTGTGCTATGAACCAAGTTACACATCCTGTAGCATTTGCAATTGAAATAATTTGGAAATTATTCACATAAGTAATATCCAAATAATTGTGTATAATTGAATGTATTCAGTAAGGTTCTGACTAGAATTGGGTAATTTCCAAAGGATGAAGGAAGAAGGATAAATGTTTATCAGTGAGATGCATGATCCTCTTACAGCATTCACTTCAGAGAAATGAACCTAAGGACAGGGCAAGGGAAGAAAAGTATCTGGCCAGGCAGAATGTACATCTGGCTGCCCTTGCGTAACAAGTGTTGGCCAAATAAATCTACAGTTCTGGCATCTGGATTGTGCATTGCTCACAAAATAGGGTTCTGCTTTTGTGCTGGCACTTGAGGCTTGTGAAAACACTTTTATTCCTGCAAGTTTGAGGTGCCCCATCACCTGCCTTACCTGAGGTATCGTCTGCTCCAAGGAAGCATGTTAGTTCACTTTGTATTGAAGTGGGAACTGGCAGTTTTTCCCTTGGGTTGGGACTTGAACCAATTAGTGCTAATTGCCATTCTGCCCCACGGAAGCAGAAACACTGCTGGTCTCTCCCTGGCTTATTAAATCAAGCTTCCAGAGACTGATTAGCAGATGGATGTCCTACACTGTTAAGTTTGCTATCTCCTATATACCTTTTCCCCCTTAGTTGTTAACTTCTGTTCATTGTGGTGTTTTTCCTTTCTTGAAATAAATGTTTTCACAGACATGAAAAAAGTAGAAATTAAAAAACACTAAATACTCCAACTACATATAGAGAGAACCGCTCATTTGTTCACCTGTCCTGAGTTTGCAGTTTTTACTAATATTTTACAGCCTAATTCTACTGATTCATCCCCTCTGAGAACAAAAGTATCCTGTGAAGGGAAGAAAAACATTCCCGTGTTTATTTTTAATTGATTGTAGGTTTAGATCTTAAAGGATAAAGAAAGTTTCTTATATACCAAAAAGGAAATACACTTATCTTTTTAACATTAGGCTGAAGTTCAAAGGGGGGGATAAAAACTTGATGTTTCCTTGCAGTTTCTTTTTCTGCTGTTTGTTACCTTTGTAATCTTTAAGCCTTTTGTGGGCCCAAAGCTACCTCTAACATGAAACAAAATGACATTTCCTAGGCTCTCCTGAGCCTTGTATGTAGAGATTTAAAACACAGCACAGGGTTTTATGCACAAATGGACATGCAAAATGATACGTAGTAAAAACTGACTACTTTCAACATCTTCAGTGTTGCTTAGAACAGAACTGTTTGGTGCAGCACATAGAAAGTCACAGCGACTTAACCTGTATTTTAATATTTTATGAATTTTCATTTGGAATAAGCCAGAGTCTGTTACACATTCTCAAAAGATCCTCTGTCTCCAGGTTGGACAGCAAAAGACTTAAGAGGGTATAAACTTCTTGCCAGATTACCTGTATTCAGTCATTAAGGCGCATGTATCTGTGCAAAAAGGCCTTTCAGTCACCGCTTGTGTTGGAGCAGAAAGGGAGCAGTAGCTGAGGGAGGAAACGGGGAGATGAGCAGTCAAGCGCTGTGGCGTTCAGGTTGGTGTATTCCCCCGTGCCCCAAGGAGAGCAACGCGTGCACTACACACCCTGTAATACAGCCTGCGCATGCGGTACCCGGCCTGGCAGGGGGCTGCCCAGGGAAGGGGTCTTGGTTAGTGCATCGCTATAACTCAGTCTTTGCAGTATTGTTCTGTTCTAACTACTGCTTCAAAGGCACTGGAAGTGGGTGTGTCTGATTTTTCTCACTGGTCTTTCTTGAGGGTTGTTTATTAATCCAACTCTTATTCTCAAACCTAGGGAAACATTCGGCTCTGGTTGAAATCTTGTAGTGTATTTACTCATTCCTTGGAAAAGGTCCTGATCCGCTGTAAGATCAGGCTAGCTCTGACAGATCTGCTTTATTTATGGTTATAGTCATTGTCAATGACTTTGGTAACTATAACTACAGACTAATTAGAAAGAAGCACTATTAAAACACTAAATAGATAAGGGAACTAGAATTCTTTTAGCTTGTCAAATTGGTCCATTAAATCTGTGCGTGTTGTACCTGTAATTGCAAAGCTCCAATTATCATACACTTAGTGAAAGGAGTGATAAGGTTTTCTGGAGTGGAAAGTGATAAGAGATAAAAGTGAAAAGTTACCTAATAATAACTTTTACTAAAAGCTATCAACAGCAAATGTATACTTCTGATAAAAGCCAGAAGCTAAGAACTTTAAATCCTGATATCTCCAAGCAAACAGAATGAGGGGAAGTAGAAGTTGGAAGGAGACCCTCTAGTCTTCCCAGCCTACTCATATTGCTCCTGGTAAATGCTGTGTTGGTGCCCATGCAGCACTGACATCAAGAGACCACAGTCTTTGGGGAAGTTTAGTAGTTAATGTTATCTAGGATAGTCATCTTCCATAAAAGCATTAAAGAATGAAGGATCTGAGCTAAGGTGACATTCTTATTGCTCTCTGGGGCTCATTTTTGACCGTAGTCATCCCCGGGAGACAGGCGGCTCACAGGGATGGTTGTAGCCGGTTTTGAAAACAGTGCTGCCGTACAGGCTCTCTTGAGAGTCTTTTGGGCTAAGGTGGGGAGGAATGACCAAAACACAGGTATGAATTCAGGCACTGATGAAGATTGGAGTTTATGCAGAGAAGGGAGTTAGAGGTGCTTATATTTCTGCCATAATTCACAATGGTGGGAAGTTGAATGAAGATATAGCCTGTCTCAGTACCTTTCTGTTGATCTGAATCTTTGAAGTGGGAGCTGGAGAGGTTTTTAGAAAGCCTGGAATCAATTTGTGAAGGGGTATAAAGGTGAAAGATTGTGTGAGGGACCAATAATTTTGAGAAATATATAAAAAGAGGAGAAGGGTGGCCTTAAGAGCAGGCAAGATAGAAAGGATTGTTGTTGTTAAGCAGAACTTACTTCACAGAAAAACAATACTGAACCGACTGCTATTTGTGAGAAGGGGGGAGAGAGAGTCATTCTTTTCTGAGAACCCAAGAGGCTTTATCCATTTTAAAACCAATTCTGTGCAAAATAAAGGCAAGCAAGCATATGTATTCTAAACGGCACTTCAACCTCTCTCCAAAAAAATTCATCAGTGTTAAAATAGGCGTCATTACTCTGTGGTGTTGCTTGCTTGCTTGCTTTTTCTGTTAGCGGATTGAAAATGACAAGCTTGGCTTCTAATTGGTTTTAGAGAGATTGTTTGCAAAGTCTTGCATATAAAGAGAAGGAAGTGGAATTTTTTTTTTTGCTTATGTCAAAAGAGAAAAAAAAATGAGAAACAATACAGATAAGAGGAGAAAAGAGTGATCATTTCTGCACTTAGATTGGCTTTGGAAATTTGACTACAAATGAAGGAATGTTTTCTTTTGAATGGTTGAGATAAAACAATAAAATGCTTTTGCCTCTGAGAAATCAAAATGTTTTTCCCAAATGAGGGAAGGCTGATGGTCAGATGATTAAAATTACACTTCTAATGACTTCTTAAGCTGAATTGTATGCACTCAACCAGTGGCAGTCACGCATGATACTAGGGGTTTATAGGCAGTTGGAAGGAGAAAGGGGAAGAAAGGGGAATCAGGCTGTCAGACTTGTATTTTTTTGAGATGCAAAAGAAATCAGTGTACCAGTTCTCCAATTTTTCTTTTGCAGAACTTCATTCTGAAAGGGATTTATTTTTTGGAAACTTCTAAATTTTGTAATAAGGCTTAAGAAGGAGGAAGAAAGCAGCAGTGACCTAGTACAGAAGATGTGGCAACAAATGTCTGCTATGTCAGAGAAGGGAGAATGTTTGACATTGTCACTTATGGTAACAATTGGCTTAGACTTTGGTCTTGAAGAGGATGTTTGTTGAAATCTAAGGTCTATCTACCAGCTGCAGAGCTGAGGCGTTTGAGGGGAAAGTCTCCCATCCTAGCAGTTCTGTACTTGAGCCCAGTGCTGTGCTGCCTGGGTCTCCTTGTGACTGCTTTTCCTCTTGTGTCAGAGGGGGAAAGCGCTTTGCACCGTTCCTGCAGGAAAGGGATGAAGGAGAAAGAATAATCGGGGTATTCACCCTGGAGTGTGCATGTTTGAAGTGGTACTGACTCTCCCTGCTGTGGCAGTGGGTGTACGCAGTTTGAGAGGAGGTGTTACAAGGCAATCACCATTGAGTTGCTTCAGAATGACTTTGGCCCATCGGAGCAGTCACCTAGAAAGTAATCTGGCTCCATAATAGGACCACTTCAGTAGCAGTGGTCCTAAAAATATAGTTCAGCTGACATAATATTTTTCCCCCTGTTGGTGTAAATATATATTAGTTTTTACCTGTTTTGTTACTAATTGAAAGAATTATTAGATGGTAAAAACTGTGAAACCTTAAATTTAATTATATTAAGTGGTGGGAAGGTCTGGCCATGTTGTGATTTACATTTGACAGACTGCTCAATTTTAAAATTTTTATAATGCCTTTTCTGCACCTTGGATCATAGCAAATGATTCTTGGGACAATCTAATATATTAATAAATGAAGAATTGAGAGACTAATGGAGGGGCTGGTGGTGAGAACTGGCTGATGATTTCTGTCTGTGTGGACACGATCTCAAAGAACACACCTTCCCGATGCCAAAGACTGTCCAGGTCCATGCTGCCTAAGAGGCAAATTGGTGTTGGAGAAAGGTACGAGGTATAGGTGTTCCAATACTGTCTTGACAGGGAGCTTTCCACGTGGAATAAGCTTGCTGAACTTCAATGTGGACAGAAACAACTAAGCAACATCCTTCTGTAAAGGAAAGCAGCAGCTTTGGCTGTGGTTACACCAAGAACGTGCTAGCACCTTTGGCTTGTGCAAGTATGTCTGCTGAAACAGCCCAAGTAACTTCTTTTAGCTATTGTAAAATAAGGTGTCTTATTTCCTTCCTCACTGTGGGTCTCAATGCCTCGAACTTTTTGGCAATGTGCTTTACCTACACGAGTAACAGTGTGCCTATGGTTTAAGATTGGATCATGAGATCTATGACTGCTGGGTTCTCATCCACCTCTTTCATCTGCAGGAAGCAATTGGATTATTTATATGTTTGTGTTTGGAGATTCCATGGGATAAAATATTATGAGGTTCTTATATAGTAATAATACCTGAGAAGGCTGCAAGTATCACTGGGGACTTTGATTTTTATTAACTAACACTTAAGTGTGAATTAAAAAACTAAGCACTGCATCAAAGGAAGAGCTGTGATGACACTTGCAACAAACACTTCTACAGGAAAAAATAATCTATCTTGGCTTATTTATAAAAATAAAAAAGCTTACACTTAAATCCAGGCGCTATTTTAAACAGCACCTTTTTGTTTTTTGCTTGGGTAGTGAGGGATGACTTTTGATTGCATAAAGAGGCTTCTTTAGGGAAATCAAACATTCTTGGAAGACTACAATATCCCTTCTCTGAACTGCAGCTGCAAAAGGAGAGCTTCAGAGTACTGTGTCATGTTAAATGTTCACAGCAGGAAGGCAGCCAGGTACTTGAACTGACATGATGGATTCCCCCTTCACCTGCTGCCTCTATCTCATTAAACTGTGGTGATTAAAGAGTTATCAAAATTTAATACTTCAAAATGTCTGCACAAAAGCAACTTCTCCTTATCAGAAACTGTCTTTATAAACTGTCACCCACATACGCAGAATTTCTCCTACAAATCTCTTCCTCTGTGCACCCCCTCCCTCCCCTAGGCATTCTGTCCTTAAATTTATGAGGAAGTGGTGAAACCTTTAGCCAGCAAGAGCCACTCCTGAGAACAAATATGGGCTCTAAATTATTTGAGCCCATTGGGCATATTGGTTATTAAACCTCATCTGGTGCAAGAGGGCAGATGAATGTGCTGTGTCGTTGCCAGCTATATTAATTGCATGCTAAAGATTTTCAATTTTTTAGGTAGAAATATGGATTGGAATTATACCAGGATTAGTCAGGTGACTCTGACAAGCTGCAGCTTGAGAGATGTATTGAAACAAATTAGGATCAGCTTAGTTTGACCAGGCACTGCATGCTGTCTCCTTGCTGCTGTTGTTCCTCCCTTCTGTGCAGTCTATGCACAGGTGAGATTAGTCCAACAGAATATAGACATTAGAATTTGATGCTAAACCAACTAATTTTTAGATCTGCCCCCAGCCCTGTTAATCAAGATGAAATGCCAAGCCATGTGCCCAAAGCCATTTAGAGAGAGGCAGCATTATAACATATAGAGGTTGTTTATCCTGAATCCCAACCCACTGTGATGTTTATTAAGCTATGCTGTTTCCCCATATATAACCCACTGACATGAAAAAGTACCGTAAGAGAAGGGTGCCTGGCTGAAGGATCAGCACAGACTGGGCCAGTTAGTGGCATGGCCCCTGGACAGTGGTTTTTGCTCATGCTGATGAGGGCAGCTTGGAGCTCTGTATCAAGCTGTACAAGCCAGGGGATGAAAAAGTTGTTGGTGGGGGAAGCTTTGGAGCCTCTAATTCATCAAGTCTGCTTGCAGCTGACAAAATGTGAATTTTTTTCCTGGATAGCAATAGATCCCATGAATTATGATATATAGCGCCTGGCAAATATTCAGCTATACAACAACATAGGTACTGATAAAGCTGACAGTCGGTGTAGGATGGGGTCTCTCAGTGCTGCTCCTTGTGCACTGCAGCTCTACCATTTTGAGGCTGGATACCTTCTGTGTTTAGGTATAACGTTTTCATTCGTTAAGTTCCTAGTGGCAAATAATAAAAGAACAACCTTTATGTAAGAAGAGGAAAAACTTCCTGCAGAAACCCAAATGTAAACAAATGTTACAGGACTGCTTTTGCAGGCGGCGAAAGCATCAGTCTTCAGCAATTCACAATCACAATATTAGTAATGAGTCTAAAATATTCAGGGAACTATTTTAAGGTGTAATTTAACAAGATCTAGGTTATATTGCAGGGATTACTGTAAAGTGTCCAATGTTGAAATGAAGCTTTTAAAATTAGAATCATAGAATTGTCAAGGTTGGAAAAGACCCTTAAGATCATCAAGTCCAACCGTATAACCAATCACTGCCAAGTCCATCTATACCATGTCCTTAAGCACTGCATCTATCCATTCTTTAAATACCTTCAGGAATTAGTGCTTTTTTAAGCTGCTAGCACTGCAATATACTTATTAGTTTGGGGAGTGTGCTAGGAATCTCACTCACAGCGGCTGGGGTGAGTAGGGGGTGTGCGCAAAGATCTCTGGCCTCCAAAGCTCGTAGCCTGCATATAGGAGAAGCAACAACGCATTAGTATAATTAGTGTAGGCAGATGGTGGGGAAAAGGCACCAGGGCCGCGGCGCTGCTCGGCCTGAAGGGCAGTGGTCTCGCTACGTGGCTGCTCAGCTACTCTCAAACTGTCTGAGGCCTGACAGAAAGGAAACTCCAGAGAAAGGGTGCTAATGCTACGCTTTGGGTCAGGGTTGAGCTGGCTTTCGGAAGTGATGTCGAATATGGAAGAGTCTGAACCATGTAAATCAGCTTAAAGTTGCGTTAAGGTCTGTATTAACTACCTGGTATGGTTCTGCTTAGACTTCAGTTTATACCCCAGTGTAACAAATCCAAATTTATATGCACACTTTCATATATGCACTGACTAAATGTCCTTGCAAATTAGTTTTAAGGAATAGGAAACATGTTTTTGACTAATTTTTATTAAATAACCATCTCTCCTCAAAACTCAAGAAACAATCTGCCTTCTGTCCTCCATCACAGATGTTATTCAGCAGCTCACTCATCAGACAGGCAGGATCATACCTCTGCTTTTATATATTTATTTACTTACTAAAAGGTTATGTTTATTCTTAACTTCCTTTGCAGTTTATTAGCACTTCCCATTGGCTGCTTTGTATAATGTGTTAAAATGTTACAGCCAGAGCAAATAAAGGTTACTTTAGGAGGTACAATGACTTGCAGCACTGAGCTTGCTGGTTGAAAGTTCCCAATACAGAGCGTGAAAGATGCAGTAATTAGCTCCGATGCTGGTCAGAGGTGGTACAGGAGAGCGATGGCTGGGGGATACCTGTGGGACATACGTATCATACAGAAGCTGGTGATATGGTATTTTTTGGAAACCCTCCTCACCTTCATTACTATAGGTCAGCTTACAGTAGAAAGTGCATGTGATAAGAGACAGAAACAGAGGGAATGGAGTTAGTTCTACTGTTTATCTCATACAAATAACAAAGGTCTAAACAGCTTAATCAAGTATTAGTAAGCAGCAGAAGGCAAGAAAACATTAGGGAAGCAGTAGCTACTTCTATAATAAGAATGAGAGATGACAAGTTTATTTCCAGGCAAGATCTGCAACTGTTTTCATGATCTGTTATCTCTCTATTACACAGAAGTTTATTATTCTTTTTTTAATTGTTGCACTTGTTTGTCGTGCAGGTGTAAAGGGCTGTTAGGACACTATTCCCATCCCCTGGAGCTCATAGTCAAGGGTCGTGGCCTTGTGTAGCACTGAATATGTTCAGTCTCATACAGATACTTACACTCAGTACAACTTAGTCCACTTGCTACAACTCCAGCGATGACGCATTTGATTTATTTTTGCGTAGACACCTTAAACACTGCTCTGGAAGCACAGAGGATTCTTGATCATGAGTATAAATGACCTTGAACAATGTACTACACTAATATGCAAACTCTTTTTACCCTTGGAAAAATGTAACTAGTGGCAGCTTGTGAAGCTTCTAAAGGCCCGTGTCTTCCACTGTAGTCTGAGTGATGAAAGATGGTTACAAATGGTGGCCAAGTTGGCCACTAAGAGGTTTGTGTAGATGCAATGCTGAAACTGCTACGTATGTTGCCTTGTTGTGTTGTGAATTGTTTTACTCTGACCAAAACTGAGGATGCTGCTGTTAACTGGGTGTCCCAAGGATCTCAGAGCTGTTGACTGTAGATATGAGAGTTGTAGCTCTCCTGTGCAATAAGGAGATGCACAGAAGCAGGAGTGATAACGATGGCATGAATATGCAAGTAGTTCTCAATGCCAGCATCATCATCACAGATGTTCCCATGCATCTGGGGTCCATGCGCAATTCATTCATTTTGCACATGTTCCCTCTCAACCAGCTACTCTGAATATTTTCACCCAATGGGGGATGGCTCATTGTTCAGCCTTTATAATATTTTCCTCAAGTTTACTCTAGTAACATCTGTGTACAGTCATTATAGACCTGGCACTTGTTCTGAGTCAGTACTAATTTTCTCTTTTGGTGACAAGCAATGCTCTCTTTTTCTGTCCCATTGAACATGTAGAATAAAGCAACCAATGCTATCAGGTACTGTCAGGCTATGTTCATTCCACCACAACCCTGAAGTGTTAAGTCATCTTATTGCTTCTGTGATAAGCTGTGGAGAACTGGCAAAGCTGATGACAGCACCTGTTCTACCAGGAGACTTGACTGTGCTCAACCTTGGTTGACCAGCTGGACATAATGCTACAGTGTCAGAGCATTTTCTTAGCTTTGTGTGTGTGAGACACTCCACCAATATACTGACCAGATTTTGCACAGCTTCCTCCATTTCTAGCATGTCAAAAAAAGAGCTGAAAACAGCCTATTACTCAAATGGTTACAGAACTCTTCTGGGCTGTAGGTAAGGAAGGGTAGGGAGGGTGGTTTGGGTAAGGAAGGCCTAGAACCCTAGTTCCCTTTTTGAGAGTTGAGGAGTGATTTACCTGTAAGGTAGTTGTCCAAAAATGATCTGCTGCGAACTCTTCCAGGCTGTAGGTAAGGAAGGGTAGGGTGGTTTGGGTAAGGAAGGCCTAGAACCCTAGTTCCCTTTTTGAGAGTTGAGGAGTGATTTACCTGTAAGGTAGTTGTCCAAAAATGATCTGCTGCTTCTACTACACTGTGGAGAAGTGAATGTAATAGCTGTTAGCTCAGCATGACCTTATCCCACCCATATTTGAGTTCTGAATCACCTTCGATCTTGTTATAGGAGCCTATGAAATCTGTCAAGAGGCAGGTGACAAACCACCTGTGATGTTTGTAAGCTCTGGCAATGACTATAGGTACGAGATTTGCAGCATTCACTGCAATGCTTACTAAGGTACCTGTTTTCCTCTTGGGCAACATAGGAAGAGTTTAAATGAAGCAGTTGAACAGCTTTGAGAACTCCCTATTCCTAGGAGCAGGACTGGGGTGAAGTTGCTGAGTATACAGAGCAGTTTAATTGTCAAAACGTTTCCAGTAGTTTGGCTGTTTGGAAAGGAGATCGCTCTTGGCTTGCTTGTTAGTGGTGTGTGCGTTCCATGAGCAATAATTGAGATTAAACATTCTCTAGGGGAAGTAAATAATTTATTTTGTAGTAAACTGATATCTGTTGATATTTTAACATTGCTTACATTATTTATGTGTAGATTTGCATCCATGAACTGGAAAATATAATCTCTTATTTCATAAGAAAAGTAATTTAATGTTAAAAATTTAATAAAATATTAATTACATATGAAAAGGTTTATGTAGCACAGAACATGTGTATTATTACAAATTGTTCATGCCGAATAAATTGCTCTGCAAAGGAAATGGGAACGCATTAGCACAAAACAAAACCAGCAGCATTTGGCTGTTCTTTTTGGTAGGTTGGCAGGTATGGTTAAGCAAGTTGCATACATGGATTAGTCTCCTGTACTTGAAGACAGCAAAACAGGAGAGAAATTGGTGTATTGCAGTTACCTATCCTTGTTTCTGAAAAAGATCTGCAGGCTAAAAGCTTCCTGAGTGTGATGCACTGTTATTACTGCAATACATAATCGTTTTATGTCTTTCCACCCCCCCTCCCCTCCCCTCTCTCTCCTGTTGCAGTGTTTGAGAACCCGCAGTTGGGAAATTCTGGGCTTCCACAGTGCAGTTTTCCACTTCAGCAGAACCCTAACGATCGAAGCAACAGTGTAACTGGGCAAAGAGTTGGATTAATGTTGTGACAATTAATTTAAGACTTTAATTCTTGTCAGACAATGGGCAAGCTTGGCTGGTGTTGGGGAGAATGGTTAAATGGTGTTGGGGAGAGCATTTTGTTTCACGGAGAATATTGGTATTGTCAATTAGCAACAGATTTCATTGCAAGCTATCAGCACATGATTATCCCTGGATTGTACATTAATTTCTATGTTGAGTCTTGGCCTCACTTAATGTTTTATGTGCTGAACCAAATGACATCTGAAACAAGGAACTGCTTGCTTAGACGGATAATCTCCTGGCAGTAAATGCAATACATCTGAAAGCTGTTTGAATAATGTGCATGCTTTCTGAAGCAGAAAAACCTACCTGACTTTTGTATGGTTGAGAAAAGTCATGCCTTTTAACTCTGCGTTGCTTTTGGTCAAGATGATTTATTCTGAGGAAATACTCTTACCTCATGCACTCTAACCTTCGTGAAGCTTGTTCCATTACACGTTCATAACCTCTTCTACAGGAATGGTGGTTCTCCTTCTAATGTGCTCTGTGGCTTTATAAATGGCAAGGTCACATCTTTGTAGGATTTGTGACAAAGATGAAAGTTCTCTCCAAGCCTCTTTCCCAAGAGCTAAATCCACCATAAACCCAGGGCTTTCAAGATTTTTTGAAGCTAAGAGATGCTGAGCACTCAGCTAAGATCATAGGGTGGTTTTCTTTTTTCACTGCAGCAACTGCAGAAAGGCATATGTATTTAATTCAGATACTCTGCATGCATTTGGGACTGTCCTGCAACTCCTATCACACTTTTCCAACCACTGTAATACTGAGCTAATCCAGGCAGTGTTTATTGTTCTTATGTAAGACGTGTTTCTGTGGGCTGGTGGTTGAATGATTAATAATTAGTATCGTGCACATTTCCTCTGAATATCTCAAAGCTGATGATTTTTGCAATATTCTTGAGTGCTTTAGATTGTCAACTGTCAGTTAAAGTTTGTGTGCACAAAGCAATGGTAAAATATATGGAATGTGGGCTGAATACTTGGGCTGTGCCTAACTACACTTTAATCGTATTCTTCACCAAGGGATCCAATAATAGCTGCCATTGCTTGTCCATTCTTTGTTTCCCTTATCTTCCTAATCTCCTTTATATCAAAGACCCTGTTTGGTGTGTGCTGTGATGCATACATTTAAATTTACCGTAGTGAAATTATCTTCCTAGTATTTCTTTATACATTTGATGGAAAAAATCTAGTGTGCTACTTCGGATTCAGGATGGTTCCTGCTTAGTCATCTCTGAAAGCTATCTATATATTTCATCTATATTTCTGCCTTGTCTCTTTGAGCATCCAAGAGGAGTGATGAATTCCACTCTTAATATGCTGTCATTTGGCCACACAAACATGAAAAAAAAGACGTTAATTATATAGAGCATCATGAGTTTGAGGAGAATGCTGTTACGTGTCACTAGCTGTGCACAAGCTGTGTTCAGGGTGGCTGTGACGGAAGCAGTATACGCTGTTTTAGAGCTGAAGTTCAGCTTCTGTATGGCTACAACAATACTGAGTCACTGCAGATGAAAATAGAAATTCTTTGATTCTAAAGTGTTCTCATGAACATATTTAATTTAATATATACCTCTGAATCAAGATGTTCAGATACTTTCTCATAGGAATGCCATTGGGATTCTATGTGCCTGTCATAACATTGATCCAGGCAGTCTGCTCCAATGGATTTGTTAAACAGGCTTTTACATCAGCACATAAAATCAGGAATTTATGGCTTGCCATAAGGCATACAAAGTGAGATTTCAACTCCCCATGGTGCATAGCACATCACGCATCAGGAATGTCGCTATTCCTTGTAGCATCTATTACTCCAACCTGCTGCTAAAATGCAGTTCTAGGCTGTGCTTCATGTATTTCAGGAGCTAGGGTAAAACAGGAAGATGGATAAATTGCTGTGGGGTGATGGCACAGAAGTGGTAAAGCCTATCAGTCTCTAAAACCTTGTGTAATTTTATTTCTGAACATGACCCTTTCTAAAACCACTTTTGATAACCCTGACTGTTCAGGTGCCCACAAACAGAACAAATTAAGTAGAAGTGAAAAGTCATAGCACACTAAATACATTTTAAATTTCATCACTTTGATTTTCATAAAGTGCAACAAAGGAATGATTGATTATCAGTCTGAAATAAACTTTCCTTTCGTGCCAACAAACTCTTCTGCAAGCTCCATTTGTGTATGGCACCTGATGTTTAATTGCTGGCAGGGGTACTGCTTGGGCTCTCCTCCAGTGCCTCTCTGCTGAAGGGCCCATTTCAGTTCTGAAGAGCAGTTTTTGTCCCCTGCACATCCGGCAACAGTTACCTAGCAAGTCCTTGCAGGCTTTCAGAAGTTTCTGCCAGGACTTTACAATTTCCTTTCATCTACTCATGATCTCTAATCCCAGTGTTCTTGGTGACAATAGCGATTATCACTGAAGAGACACTGAGTATGGTTGTGCTTTAACTGTCATATAAAAATACCCCAATTTGATACCTTTAAAACCGATAATGTGCTTCATAGCAGCTAGTGTTACACAAGCTTTCAAAAAAAAACCATCCGCTGCTTCAGGGAGGTCGCAGTCAAAGTGAACCTTTTGTTCTCCTCAAAGAGGTGGAGAATCTAGTGATGGTGATACTTTGTGGTTGATGGGCAGAAACTCACTTGCAAAGATTTTAATTACATGTGATCTGTGTTTCTCCCCGAGTCAAGGCACCAAATCCATCTCCACATATATCCAAGGAGCTCTTGAGTTCACTCCTGTTTTGCTGAATGAATTTCAGCCTTGTTTAATTTTCATTTCACGCACCAGTGTACAAATTTCCTATCAGCTTCTTACCCGAGTAATGCATGTGCCATGCTAGGGAACTGGTTGTCAGGGTAGTGTTTAAAATAAAATTGGCTGGGCTTTGGGAATGGATAGTGAACTGAAAAGTCTGTTATATCCTGTCCTCCACTTCGTATATTTCGCATGTAAATAGTGACCACAAGCAAATAGTTGCTTCCTGGCTGCTTAATACAGAGGAGGAGGAATAATGTCAACTGTCAGAAGTAAGTGCTAAGTCCTATGCCTTTTACAGATATGATCGTTATTGTCCTTGTATCAGTAGAAGATGATGGGGATGACAGTATACAGAGAATGCTGTCAGACTTCTCAAGGAAGCTGCTACTCAGTTCCTCTCCCATCACATCCCATCTCAAGCTTTCAATCTCCAATTCTTCCACGTGATCAATGTAACTCTGTACCTCCATCTGGAGGAGGGCAGACCTTGAATGGAGTGAGGCTTTTGTGCCATCTTAAGTGAGTAAGGGTCAGTGATTGTGACAGTTGGCTTCTGTTAGCCGATCAGGGCTTCTATCCAAGCATTAGCAGCCATCCTGCTGAGCCGAGAGAGTAGGATCTACCCACACTCCGGACTGGGTATATATATTATCTGCTATATTTATTCTTCTAACTGCATTCACTAAAGAGGCACAAGGAATTGTAGCTTTGCCCTATGAACTTTGGCTCCAGCCTCCCACGTTAATGGAGAACATGGATAAAAAAAAAAATATCCTTTTTTAATTCACCATTATGTAACTTCTCCCTCCCTTTCATTTATTTTGGTATTGATAAAAACTGAGGAGAGGCTGCTGTATCACCGTGTTATTATTTGGTTCAAGAGAAACCTAGTTGATTGAGGTTTCTGTGCTAAAGGCAGCTGGTCCTCCCTGCTCAGAAGGATTTCAAAATATCCTGACAGCCTTTGCATGGGTCTGTGCTCTGCTTCTCAGACTCCAAGGCCATATTCTAATTACCCCTTCAGAAGGGTTGCTTTAAGAATGAGGACAGGCATGCTAAAAAGGCCTTTTTTAGCTTGCCAGCTAAAATCAGCGGGTCTGATGCTGCTGTGCTGCTTTCTGCCTATGTGGCACAGAGTAGCTTGCTCCACGAAACAGCAGATATTTCCTTAGTGCAAGTAACACGCTGGTTTGTACAGGGCAGGGAATAAAGAAGTCTGGGTTCAGGCAGGAATAGAGAAGAGGGCACGGTTACCAGTTAGGCTGAATCCTACCCACCTTACCTATCCCTATAGGGTAGGCTACAACATATAGCCAGAATGCCTGAGGTCTGGGGCTATGACTAACTGACATGACTTAGTCATCGAGGGGACCCGCTCCAGGCCCAGCCCAGTCCACAGCAGAGCGGCAGATCTTGGCACACAGGGATCTTTCTGGAGGCAGGGAAATGCCGGGGCAGCAGAGAGACCTGCTGGGAGCTGGCAGCTCTTGTGGGAGATGCTGATGAGGTCTGGGCATTGCCAGAGCAACCGTGTCCACCCTCACCCCTCTAAAGCAGCCTGGGGAGCGCCAGCGACCAAGGCAGGCAAACAGATCATGGTGTGGCAGTTTGCACGTAGGAAGGGCACCTCTTCAAAGGTGGAGCATGAAGTACACGTAACCCAATGACTGGGCACCGTTCTGTGACCGTCTGCACAGGTCAAGGGCGCTCATCCTACCAGAGCCTCAAGGCAGGATGGTGGGCGCTTGTCTGAGGGCAGAGGCTGCAGCTTTAGCTGAGGGCTCTGCACTGTCTACCCCAGCGGTGGCTGATGCCCTCATGTGGAGGGAGCTGCTGAAAGGGGAGGCTGCAGTGCAGACCCCAGGCTGCAGGAAGTGCCCAGACCTTTCTCCTGGGGCAGGGACAGGCGCAGACCTGCCAGGAAGTGGTGAGAAGTCTGTGAAACATCAGGGAGACTGAGGAGTTTGGCAGCTGGTTCCAAGCACAGTCTGCAGTAGACCCATGGTGAAACAGCTGAAACCTCCCCCACTGGCACAGAAAGGGGAGGGGGGAGCAATAATGCAGAAGAATGGAGAATCTTGTGATGGCAAGAATCATCAGGAGGAAGAGACTTCCCCTGAAGCTGGAGGTGCTCCTGCAGAACCGCTTCACTGCTCTGCAAACTGAAGAGGAAAGACCTGTCACATCGGGAGAGACACTGGAGGCAGCCTGACCGGCTCCCCGTATAACACCAGTGCAACTAAGAAAAGGCAACGGGTGACAGTACCAGGCAACCCTCTTCTGAGAGGTACGGAGGCACCCATTTGCTGACCTGGCACACTCTCTAGAGAGGCGTGCTGCTTACTGGGGCTCGTATCAGGGATGTCACCAAGAGTTTACCAAGCTTCATACAGTCCACTGACTATTCGCCACTGCTGTTGTTTCATGTGGGCAGCGGTGATATGGCCAGGAGCAGGCTGTGGAGTGTCTTACAGAGCCCTGGGAGCAGCAGTAAGGGACTCTGGAGCAGGGGTAGTTTTTCTATTGATCCACCTGGTCAAAGGGAAGGGATTTGAAAGGCCTAGTCAAATCTAGCCAGTCACAAATGGTTACAGGACCAGTGCCACATCCAGGGGTTTGGCTACTTAGACCATGGGAGTCCCTTTGAGAGACTGGTCTACCGGGGTCTGATGGCATCCATCTATCAGGGAAGAAGAGCAGCATCTTTGGTCATGGGCTTGCTAAGCTGGGGAAGAAGGCTTTAAACTACAGTTGCAGGGGAAGGGAACCTCAATCCATCCCCCTTCTACCAGTTTGATGCCAGTGCCAGCAGTAGATGCCCAGAGTGTGGAGAAGGATCACAGGTGAACAGGAGAGTGCCTGAAGAGCAGCACAAAGGAATTCCAGCCTGTAAGTCCACTTCATTGGGGGTCCAACTTAAATGCCTCTATGCAAACTCACATAATGTGGATTAAACAAGAGTTAGAGACATGCGCATACCTGCAAGGCTATGATCTTATTGGCATCACGGAGATGTGGTGGGATGGCTCCTATGACTGGAGTGTTGGAATGGAAGGGTACAGGCTCTTTAGGAAGAACAAGCAGAGGAGATGAGGAGAGGGTGTCACTGTCTATGTCAATGACCAGTTTGGAGTGCATGGCGTTCCACCTGGGCATGGATGAGGAGCCAATCTAGATCTTAGGGGTCAGGATTAAGGGGGAGGGCAGAAACAGGAAATGTTATAGTGGGGGTCTGTTACAGGCCACCCAACTAGGAAGACTGAATGGATGAGGCCCTCTGTAGACAAATAAGAGCAACCTCATCTTCACAAGCCCTGATCCTCTTGGGGGACTTCAACCACCCCGATATCTGTTGGAGGGTAAAAGCAATCCAGGAGGTTCCTGGAAGCAATCTATGAAGTTCAGCAAGGCCAAGTGCAAGGTCCTGCACATGGGTCAGGGCAACACCAAGCACGAATACAAGCTGGACTGAGAATAGATTGAGAGCAGCCCTCAGGAGAAGGACTTGGGGATGTTGATTGATGAGAAGCTCAACATGACCCAGCAAAGTGTGCTTGCAGCACAGAAAGCCAAGTGCATCCTGGGCTGCATCAAGAGAAGCATGACCAGCAGGTCAAAGGAGGTGATTCTCCCCCTCTACTCTTCTCTTGTGAGACCCCACCTGGAGTGCTGTGTCCAGCTCTGGGGCCCCCAACACAAGAAGGACATGGACAGAGGAAGGGAGGCCAGAAGAGGGCCATGAAGATGATCAGAGGGCTGGAGCACCTCTCCTCTGAAGACAGGCTGAGAGAGTTAGGGCTATTCAGCCTGCAGGAGCGAAGGCTTTAGGGAGACTTTCTAGTAGCCTTCCAGCATCTAAAGGGGCCTCCAAGAAAGGTGGAGAGGTAGGCATGTTGTGATAGGACAAGGGGTGATGGCTATAAACTGGAAGTGGGTAGATTTAGGTGAGATAGATGGAAGAAATTCTTCCCCATGAGGGTGCTGAGGCACTGGAACAGGCTTCCCAGAGAAGCTGTGGATGCCCCATCCCTGGAAGTGTCCAAGGCCAGGTTGGAGGCAACCTCGTGTAGGTCCAGGCCTGGAGGTTGGTGTCCCTGCCTGTGGCAGGGGGGCTGGAGCTAGGGGCTATTTAAGGTCCTTTTGAACTCAAACCACTCTGATTCTATGAACTAGTTGTGCTATATCCTGCTGGTTACTGTTGGTTATTGCCAGCTTTCACAGTGCAACTTCTTTTTTTGTTAAACTGATGCTTTTGTATAACTTTTTCAATATTTATACCCTGAGATGGAACAAGAGTATAGCTGTAGGACAAACTGATATAACAAAAGATCAGTCAGAACTTCACTGGGAGCACTCATGAGGGAGTGGTGGCTTTCATGTGTTTAATCAAGTTGCATAAAGTCTAAAAACTTTGTCCAAGATAACATCTATTTGAGAAACGGGTATTCATCCACTTCTCAGTTTGTTGCAGCAGTCACATCAATGCTGTTTTCAGTAAATAGACAGGAAGAGATAAGGAGAAATTCTGAGAAGCGATGTACTGGCAGGGGCTGAGAGCCAACGTTCCACACTTTATTGCTCAAATTACTGTTTGCAAAAGTTCGGTCCAAATAACTTGAATTGGTAGCCCTATGGTCAGAGGAGTTAATGAAACCTGCTTTCCCATGTATTTGGGTCTGTGGTTCATTGATCTAGAAGAGTGGGTTGGTGTTTGTGTGTGGGGTTTTTTTGGGTTTTTTTAAATTTATTTTTTTTTTTTTTCCCCCAAGGTTGCATTGTGGCAATGTCTGGTTAGATGCCAGAGATCAGAGCCCACTCGGAACAAATTCTTGGTGTTCTTTAAATGGCACTGTCAAGGTTTCCCTCTCATTGTAGGTGAGAGAAGTTTTAGGAGTGGATGAATTGGTGTCCAATAAAGGTCTGGCTCACAGTGCAGACTTTTTCTCAGAAGATAACCTGTATAACCTCTCTGTTTTCTATAGGCTTTCTCTTTTCATAAAGCTTGCAGGAATTTTGTATCTTTGAGATCTTTCCCCTATCAAATTTGATTGAAACTTGATGGGCAGGCTTAAAAGCTGTTTGGTGGAAGAAAGACAATGTTGTACATACACTCATATATCTTATTCTCTGATAAGTTACTAGGCTAAAATCTAAAAATCATAAAAGAAACACCTAAATTTTACAAGTTAGAGTTTGTCACAAGGGGTAAATTTATTTTTTTTTATTCTCTGGATAATGTTTCAGCTATTATTATTCTTGGAACCCTGTAGTTTGCCACATCAAATGAAGCATCGGTTTCTAGACACCCTGCTGACCACACGAGGAAGAATGCCAACTCCTTCCTAAACCCGGGACCTTCATGCAGCAAACAGATGTGCTGCCTGCAGTGCTGAGCCACTGAGTATAAAGGTTGGATCAGTTTCTAGGAAATTAACATTAGCCTTTAGCGGAGAAATCCCATCCCTGGTACTCCTTTAATAATTTTTCTAGTAGTTTCTGTTTTACTTGAATATATTCCTCAGTGTCACATCTAATTTTTGTATCTGTACAGAATCCTTTGTGGAGGATCAAATGGCAGAGGCTGAAAAAGCAAACATCTGAGCATGGGTGATATGGCACAGAAGCGCAGCCTCCTTACTTCGTTGGCTACTGCTCTGAGCACGACAAAGAAAATCACTTTCAAAATATGATACAATGGCTGTCTGAAGCCTATTCAAACCAATGCAGGACAAACCTCAGAAGGGCCTGAGGTTCTGTTTGGCTCAGATAAGCTTCAGAAAGCATCCAACTGTTTTGATGATTATCGGAAACTCTTGCATCTGCCAGACTGGGCTGGAAAACTTGTGAGAAGCTCCCAGCTTTCTTGTGAGATTTTTGCTGCTACCTGCTTTGGGCCAGATGTACCTCTGGAAAGGCCTCAGCAGTAAAGATGAGTGGTGCACTAGAAAACTAAAATGGACAGAAGTGTTCGGTCTCCAAGGAATGTGGCCCTTCATTTTCTAATTCCATTTGGGAAGAGATGATAGAAAAGTAAGTAGAAGGGAGGAACAGATGTTGCTTTTTAGATCTCAGTAACAGCAACAAAATGTCTGCTTTACCTTCTGGTTGCAAGGTTTTTCATCTTTCTGGGACAGTTGTACCTCTCATGAAGACCAGAGTGGAGTGTGACCTTCTCCTGCCGTCCCTATAATTTTAGGTGGAACAAAACACAGATCCTGGCTAGCGTTCTTACAAAATACTGTAATGCAAATATGTGGTGTTAATTTAATTGCTCTCTGTTTCTTCCCTTGACTCTGGTCATCTTCATGAGATTCCTAGTCCCATGCAGCTTGTGTTGTGTTGATCTTGCCTTTTTGCTGTTTGCCACAACTCTTTTCCTCTGTGTGCCATTTTCTTTTCCCTGGTAGCATATAGAGGAACCAACAAGGTAATAGAAGTTTAGGTGTTAGAAAGGAACAGCCTTTTAAGAAAGTACACAAAAATATCCTTATCTCATGAAGATTCTGGACCTCATGCAATATTGTGTGGGAGACGGACATACACATGTTCTCAAGACAGCAGAAGAGAGTGTTCTCCAAAGAAATTGTGAACACTTGAAAGCAGCATTTATCTTTCAAAGCTTTTCTCTTCACTGAATTCTAAAATAGTTCTTTCATTAGTTAAGTTTGTTATTAGGATTCCCAGCTTAGTGAAGCTAGATATTTAAGAAAAAAGAAAAACAGGGAGTCATCCCTACTGTCTTTCACACTGCATCTCTGTGCTTATGAAACAGTTCTGATGACTGGATTATCTGGTATGTAGTACATTGTGTGTGGTGATGTATTTCATAGCTGTAAGGCTACCGTGGCAAGTCCTGGCCTTCTTAGAATCATAGAATCCCTTGATTGGACCTTTAAGATTGAGTCCAACTGTGCCTAACCACTACTAAACCATGTCCCTAAGTACCTTATCTACCTGTCCTTTAAATACCTCCGGGGATGGTGCCTCAACTACTTCCCTGGGCAGCCTGTTCCAAAGCTACTTCTGTACAACTTGGGTGTAAGACCCATCCAAATGCTTCATGCTGCTCTTTCTAAAGATGGTACCCAAACTCCCCTGGGAAGTTTGGTGTCACAGTGTAAAACTGAAAGATTTACCCAGGTTTGGCCCATTCTGAATAGTAACAGACCTTTGTTTACTATTTGAGAGCTCCACGAGGTCTGAACTGCAGAACCACAGTGGTAAGTGTTCTTTTAAAACAAATGCATGTAAATGGGGAGTTTGGGATGCTGACATCCCCAAAACCTTTAGAACAGCTTGCTTTCTTAAACAGTTTGAAAAAAATTGCCAGGATCTATTAACATTAAAAACTTTATGCTAAAGCTCAAACATTTTGATCTAAAAAAAAAAAAAAAATCAGCAGTCAACAGATGATATTACATGTGGCAAAACCCCAAACAAGCTTAGATCTGAGAAAGAAGTTAATTATATGCAAGTATGAAACTGAGATGGTTTTGCATTTGGGAGTTTCTCTGGTCTTGCTTGTCAGGGACCTGATTCTAGAGGCAGCCTTTGCACTGTAGACTGAAAAATGTGTTTTGAGACAGAAATCCTTAAAACATAACAGGCTTCAGACCACAGAAACAGTACAGGAGCTATGTGGGTGAATTCCGAAGGAAGCACTCAATGGGTAAACTCCCAGTTTTCATCAAAAACATGTATTATGGTTACTTCTGTATTTCCACTGTACTAGTCCTTACTTGAGAAAGAAACGGCTTGCACGTTCACGTCTAGGTTTGACTGCAGCGAAGACAAGGTGGTTCGTTGAGCTGTAGAAATCTGGGTCCATTTCCCTACATTCTTTTGTTTTTCTGATGCCAACTGAACTGTAGCAAGGGGTGTAAGTTTGCAAACTCTCCTTGGTTGTCATCAGTTTAAAATTTTCAGTTTCTTTTTGCAAAGAAAAGACTGTAACTGTCAAGCATCTTTAGCTTTAAAATGAAAAATTCTATTTCTTCTGGTTTCATTCTTTCTAAATCTGAAGGGCCCTTGGTCACAGCTTCATCCTTTTTCCCACAAGACCTACTGATTAAGTCAGTGGGAATAGTCAGGGTTCAAAGGCATAATGCCATTTCTAGGTAAAAAAAGAGTGACTTAAATGGAATGATTCTACATTACTGCTTTTCTAACACTATTGAATGTATTTTGGATACATGTATTTCAATATATTATTCTCTTTGATTTGCAATACTATATCATGTTTTTAAAAAGAAGCATTTTTTTCTTTTTCAAAAAAAAGTTATATTCTTGCTTCAGAGCTTTGGCTGAATTAATTATTAATATTATCAGGGTTAAAGCATCATCTGTATTTGAATGGCAAGGGAAAAGCTCAGGGTTATTCTCTTTATATACAAAAAATATCTCTAGCAATAATATTCACCAGTGGTTTCCATGTTATCTGTGCTACTTTAAGTAACTTTTATGCAAAGGGATATGTTGCTATATCTCTAATTTTGTACTGCAGTCCCTCCTGATGGAATTTCATTCCTCATTACTTCTGTTGTCTGCATAGCTTTACTGGAAGATGACAAGCAGATCTGGTCTTTACTCTGTTCTATTCTGGACCAACACATGATAGGTGACTTGGATAGGTCACTTGGCAGTGTAAAGTGATAAGAAAAGGTAGATTAATAAAGAGGAATACTAAGGTGAAGAATGATGACACGAATACACACATACTTGTGAATAATAATTGCATTTTTAGTATTCCTAATGCTAAATCTGACCTTTTTCTTTGTTTTTTAGCTGTTGTAATAGGGATTTCTGTAGAACTTATAACAATACCATCCTCAAAAATTCAGTTAGGGATTTTCTGCTATCTCACTCACAAGGACTGTTTGTTTTTATTTTTAGCTCTGCAACACATTCTCTATCAACTTGGACTGAAATTAACTGCCAGAAATAAAAATAAAAATTCTAACTTAGATTCTTAATTACCTGCCTTCAGGTGTGCTCATCAGTCATCAGAGGCTAAGGGAAATCTGCAATGCTTGTGTAATAATTTTGGACTGGCAGTACATTAAACAAATGTTTACAGTCGCAGAGGTTTACTGAAGCGGTTACCTTGGGCACAGCTCCCCAGGCTGCCCCATAGGCCTGTAACCTCCCAGGCCCGTGAATTGTTGCAGATCTATGGACAAGAATAGTAGTTGAGAATTTAGTCAAGAGGAGACTCTAGTCGTGATGCTTGAATGAAGAAATGCTTTGTAGGTTTTGTTCTGTTAGTACAGAAGAGAGGTTTTTTTGTAACTAGTACATCACCCTGTTCAGTTATATCAACCAACTCACTAGTTATGCCCGTTCATAGGTCTGCTGATAGGTAGATAAAATTCTGCACTGCTGTGCTACTTAATTAGCCTGTCACATGGGAGACAAATCCTGCTAATTTTGTCCATGGTGATAGCCTCCTTATCGTTAACAGGGCAATTTCTGTTGATAATAAACTGGAAGGGGTTTTTTTGTTTGTTTGTTTCACCAAGAGAAAGATAGCAACAGCTATTCAGACCTTATTCCATTTAGTTAACTACAATAGCACAGTAAATTACAGTTTCTATTTCATTTTACTGGCAAACCTCTGGTTTAATATATTTAATTTACATAGTAATTCCAATAATTAATTTTCAGTAATCCAGCAAAACTGTTGAATCAAGAGGATCTTAAATCTATTGCTGCATGCTAGCTGGTCATGCTAATCACCTGGCAACAAGAACAAATAGTGTGAGAGAAAACACTGCACCAGCGCTAGTGGTTGGATTTAGTGCATGATGTAGAATGAAGAGTTTATGTATATTTATGTTAGATTTGGCAAAATATTCAATTGAGATACTGATTTTTTTTATTTTGCTTTATCAAAGACTTTTTTTTTCCTTCCTCTTTAGAGTGGACTCATTAGCTAGTGTATCTCTGCTTCTGCACTACTATGGCTTGTGCTGGGTCAAATAAGAGTATCTGAAAAGTAAAAGGCTGGGGTGTAGGTTTGCTTTGTTGAGAAATTAAAGTAAGCTACAGTGAGGTGGGTTACTGAATTTCCTTGTCTTACATCCCTTGACAAGTGCTAAGTTGTATGGGATAATCAGTGAAGATGATGTATCTGTGCTGTATGGCACTTCATGAAACTGTAATAGGCTATACAGGATTTTTGTACTAATTTAGCAAAATACCTTTTAAAACAAGCAGCTGATTAAACTGTGTCAGCTTAAGTGAGAGTGCATAGTGAGGGTCCAAGGTTTAGGATGTAGTATTAGAGGGTGATTAAATATAATCCAACCTTGTAGCCTAATCAGGAGCAAGGCAGCACTGAGAAAGTAATGCTCGTAGGGACAACTTCCTTCCATTCTCTACGGAAAGTCGACGTCCAGCGTGTGGAGATGGCTACCCACCATGCTGAGTGGTACTGTCTGCTTTTGCTCTGACTCAGCCATGAGATACTACGTGCTGTCTGATTGAATCGTTGTCAGGTAGGCAAGCTTATAGATTGACGTGGAAGAGGAGCGGAGTGAGGTTGCATGTTGTGCAACGACTATATGTGTATCTCTAATCTCCTTGTTCAGCTCTTGTCTTTTTTAAGGCTCCTGAGGACTGGAATTAGTGTACTGGGGAGCTGTTTATGATGAGGCTTCCTGACCTTGCTGCAATACAGTAACTGTATAGAATAATATTTTACTTGCAAATGCTTCCCAATTGAATCACTTGGCTAGGTTCAAATTAAGCCACTGTTCAGTGTGAACGAAGATGACAGAATTTAACCATCAGAGAATAAAAAAATCTACCACAATTTAAATTGTACTCCCTACCACTTTCCCGCTTTTCTGCAGGAAAATGAGCTTTGCTTGTTGCCAAGAATAGCTCTGAGATATTCCAGCTGAAGCACAGAATGTATGAGTCAGGCTGAGTTTGCCTTTGAACCAAAAAGTTCATTAATGTCTACAAAGCGGTGCTGAGTTTCAAACAAAGTCCAAGGAATGAAACAGGGCAAAATTCTTCAGTTTTGAATTCCACTTTGAATTTTGGGTGCATGTATAGAGCTTTGGGTATAGGAAACTAGGCAAAGACAAAGGTTTCCAGGTTAATATGAATCCTTTCTTTAATAAGCTTCCCTTAGAGAAGTAATCATAAGGAAACGTCACCTAATTTAAAAGTTTGTCTAAAGACCGTTGGAGTTGATTGGAGTTTTTTCCATTGACTTCAGCAGCCTGAAGTGTCTGAGTGTCACAGTTTAATTTGAAAATGTGTTTCAGTGGAGCAAGCCATGTTTGCTAATACATGCCAAGTAGCTTTTTGCCTTGTTAATATAATGAAATATTCAATTTGAACAATAGTTTAGTTTAATTGAGCAGTTATCTGATAATCTGAACATGTTTAATGGGGTAAATGTGTGAGGCAGGTGCAAAAAAGATCCTTCAGTAAATTAAACTAATACAACATTCAATGAACTAATGAGGTGCTGTGGGAGTTGCATTTCAATTACACATCTATGAGGATATAAGCAACTTATGAAAGTTGTTTGTTAGTTTTGTGTGCTTTCAATGGAAGGGAAAATCCGTTAAAGGCTCCTTAAACACATGACTGAGTTAGAAATGAAAGTTATTTAATGAAGATATAACTGTTTCTCTTCCAACTGCATTTGGCAGTCCTACTTCTTAACAACGTACCCGGCCTCACTTACATTCCATATAGAATGACTTGGATTTTCTCATAACACTTTATGAAAGGCCCAACTGTAGCGAATGACCAACATATGTCTCAATTCCTACAGGCACAGTAGAGACTAGCTGTGTCTCTGAGAAAACCATTAGGTTTACAGTCTTTAAGAATGAATAACTCTTGATATGCTTGCAATAAGCTGAGGGGATTGATCTGTAATGGTTTTCCAGATATGTTCAGAGTTATTCAGCAATTTGACACTCCGGAGGCTGCAGCTGAAGCGGCCGAGAACAGATTTGATTGTCAGCCTTGCAGAGGTCCAATGAGGATATAGATCATTTGTGAGAGTACCGTGTTACAAACGGGCTATTTGAAGAGAAGCAAAGCAGTAGGGCGAAGATGTACCAAAGGGAGTGCCATCAGCAGGACTTCTGTGAGCCAGTACCAAAGTTTTTTGATGGTTTTGAGACCTTCCTGTTAATTTAATGAATATTAAACCAGAAGTCATCTCTCTTTCATGGTGATCCAAATGCTTTAACAAATTGTAATTGCACCTCTTGAATTGTGATTGCGATAACAACCTGTCACCAATATCTGTCTCTTTCTGCATCTTTCACAGAAACAGCCAAGATGAAGTAGAATTTCTCTTGGGCTTTCTATTCTCCTTGTTCTGTAAAACGGGGAAGAATTTTTCTGTTCAGTTAATTTGTGACACGTTGTTATATGTGCTAAAAAGGGATCCTGATTCAGCCCAGGGTCTAACAAACAGTAAACAGAGCTAACAAAATTGGTGCCAATATATTCCCTTCACCTACAGGAGGCCTTACTGAGAGAGAGGGATGGCCTAGTAGTATCTTAGAACTCGGATTACTGATTTTGATTGCTCTAGTGTTTTGCTGGGGAATAGATCCCCAAAGAGTAGTAAAATGATATTCCTGTCTGGTCTCATCATCTCGGTATGCTTCCAGATATCAAACTTCTAAGTTTTGATTACAGATTTGTCCGCAGAATAAAGCAGAATTAATCTTTTATGGGGAATCTAACAAGGGGCTTTCCACAAAGATGTTACAAATAGTGTTCTAAACCCTCAAAATGATAGGGGCAGTGTTCTTTCCTAGAGTAATTACCAATCATGGGATTAATGAGCTTGGAATTTGATGTTATTTTGTTAACCTAAATGCTTATACGTGTCAATTGACATAGCATTATTCTTGACAGGTGGACCTGTAATTTAGCATACCACTTTGTATTTTTCTAGTTATAAAAATAATGCTATATACAAGGAGGAAATTATTTGTCATATTCAATGTATCAAAATATTTGGAAAGTTGCCCAGAACATGAGTTAACCAAACACCATACAACACTAGCTTTAATGCAAATTACATTAGTTGCTCTATAAATTACACAGTGGTTGTATTTCCCATATCTCTACTGGTTTATCCCAAGGAGCATGTCAGCATGAAGATTGTTTTTACGATGCGGTAGAGAAGCTATGCAGAGATATTCAAAAGCTACGCTTTTGCAGAGGATCAGACTTTGGGCTGCATAGGGTTCCCATCCCATGTTCTGCATGAGCCTATCCCCAAACCCATTGAAATGAAAGGAAAAACTGCTGACTTTAGTGGCCGCTGAATCCATATAAATGTCTCAAAATAGCTCAAACCACTAGTTTCTCTGAAATCGTTGGCAAAATGCCCAAAGTCTTCACTATTTATCTTCACTATTTTAGACTCTGAAGGTTTTTTCAGCTTGCATATAGATACAAATTCAAGAATGAATGAGAAGTTAATGCAGCCACCAACATCCCATGGCACGTGCTGTTCTGTTTAAAGATTCAGTGTTGCATTATGTTGTAATCTTTTGTTATTTTTACAAGTGCAGCTATTTCTCTCAGTAATTTTTTTATGTCAGACGGGTGTTTGCATTGTTATGCTTAGAAACAACATTTAGTCTGTCTTTATATGTTACATGACAAAAATAGAGTTTAAAATATCAATTAGTTTTGGCATTGCCCTTGTGGCAAAGTATTTTAGAGATACTTGCAACTAGTCTATGAAAATAGATATTTCAGAGGAAGCCTAACTCTCTTTGATAAATTACTTATTTTAAAGCAAAGACGTTATCTGTATTGCACCTTGTATGCTTTGGAGTTTTGCATAATTTCTAGCAATCTCAGTATCTGAATTCTTCTCCATTACGTATTCTGCTGGTTAATTTATGAAGTGTGAGGAATAAAGCTGGTTAAAAATAAATTTACTTTTGTGATACTTAATCTTTTTCCACAATACGTGCTGTAATTAACATATTAATCTCTAACAAATGCTAAAAGTTTCTTCCTAATCATTTTGCCGTACATTTCACTTGACATTTCAGTTAAATTTCACTGGCTTGCCCTATGAGCATAAAGCGATAAAAAAAATTCAATGAAATTGGACATATTCATACCAAGAATCTGATTTTTGTATAAGATTAATTTGATTTTTGTGAAAAGACTTCATAGTTGGGAAGAATGTGACTTACATGAACAAAAACACCACTTGCAAAATGCCAAGAGTAGGGAGTAGAATAAGAACTTGGAAATGATTATGTAACATTTTAGATGCACTCCTAGCTATCTCAGTACAAGTTAAGTGAAAAGCATTACAGAGGCACATTAAGTTTCATCTTTATGGGGAATAAAAAGCTTACAAATCACAAAGCCTGCTGTACTCTGGAAGTGAACATATAAATATGCTGGCATCATACTGTGTTGTGGGTCAAATCCCTCTCTCAGCACAACAGCCCTACTCGCTTTGACTTGGGGAATATTTTGAATAACTTTATTAAGACTGAGTGATTTGGTTTGTTACGACGACAGCAATATTTGGGATTTTAGCTTTTTCTTTCACTGTTGGGAATTAAATACAGCAATATTGAGCTTAATCTCTAAGAGTTATAGAAGCAAGGTGATTACAAAAATGCCTCATTTAGTTTCATCAGTGTTGTCTTTTATCAGCTCTTCTCTGCAATGACTGAGAGCATTTTGGTAGACTTTTACAGGTATTTTATTCTTTGTATTGGAGTAGCCACTTAATGTGCTAGTCTCAGACAGTGTTCCACAGCGACAGGCACAGCAACACAGGATCATGAGATGGGCCTTGCTGCAAGTAGTTTATCATCTACTGTAAAACAACAGTAGGAAACCTTATGATAGAGTACTGAGGTGGTACTTATTGCATAACACTCAATATGGTGTACCTAGCTAAGCAAATTAATTCATCTATTTATTAATTTTGAATCAACTCTCCCAAAGCCTCCGTAATAGATGTTCTGAATATTGCAGAAGGGACAACCCTTTTTCCTGGGATTACAGAAGTGTCTCATTAAATTGGAGCAACTGAAGGCTAAAATGCCAAATTCCTCATTATTGCTCCTGCAGGAAAGAAAGTCCAAGACTCCAGATTCTCAAAATTACTGTTCATCTGTGATTGAATCCTGGCAGCCAGCAATTACATTTTCATCAGTAAATGATCCACAAGTAACAGTTGCATATCCTGGGCTGGAGGACTAGGGGTATGTAGGAAAAGAGCATGGTTCCAGATCCTGTCAAAGCATTGACCTGAGAAGTGAAAATGACAGCACAGTGTGAATTTGTTCTGTCTGTTGTCCCCTCTGCCACCCTTTCCTGAACTTCTCCTGCCTAGTCAACCTCTCCTCATGTATTTCTGTTTGAATTTTCCTTCCAAAATGAAGCTATTTGCATTTGTCTTTCTAACAAATGTGATAAACATCAGAGTATTTCTCTATTAACTTACTGATGACACTTTTTTCCAAAGTGCTTATTAGTTACCTGTCTAACTTGGCATCTTTTCTGCAGTTTATGCCCAGACAAGCCCTCTATGGCCCACATAATGTATGTCTGCTCTTGGAGTTGGTTTATTCAGCTAATGTCCTCCCTCCTTACAGTAACTGAATGCTGGATGGGGACATGCGTGTGAGCTGCCCACGGCCCACCCGCAGAGTTCGGTGCTCTCTGCTCCCCCGAAGCACTCTTCCCTGAGGAGCTCTGCTTGCGGGCACCTGGTGAAGGCAGCGCCTGGATGCCAGACAGTGGTATCAAGCAGCATCTGCAGCATAAGCCCTTCAACAACAGCTACAATAATCTATGCTGCTTTGGAGGAATTATTGATCAGAAGCTTTACAAAATTTCAGATGTATGACATCTACTGCTTCATCCATTAGGCAAGTTACCTTGCCAGAGATGGAAACCACACAAGTTCGACATGCTAAATTCTTGAAAAATATCAGCTCTTTCTTCTCATTTATTCCCCAGGCACTGACAAATAAATTCCCTAACAATTTGTTCTAGTATTTTTCTGGGCACTGAAGTTAAACCAGCTTGTCTCCAGTTGTCTGTATCTTCCTTTTCACCTCTTTGTGAAGTTAGGTATGTTATTTGCCCTTCTTCTGGGCCTCCCCTCTTCTTTGAAAGCAAGCTTATGGGACGGAGTCAATCATCCCATTTTGGCTTAGAGTTACTGCTGTGGCATGACTGGCATTTGATTCAGCTTTTCTCTGATAGGAGCATTAGAGAGCACACAGAAGAAACTGCTTGCTCTCTTTTCCTAGTTAGCATTCAAGGAATGACTGGAGCAGAATAGACAGAGATGTCCAGGCTTAGCAGGATTATAATTAAAAGAGAACAAAGAAACTGAGAACAAAGGTGAAAAATAAAAAGGGAGGGGTCAGAAAGAAAAAAAAAAAAAAGTCCTCAAGTGTCAAACAGTAATAAGAAGTAGATCTCTTGATTTAAATCACCGATATGTTTTTAGGTCATTTTTAGCTTAAAGTCTTATTGTCTCTCCCCCATTTTTGTCTTTAACAGAGAAAGGAAGTTTTACTGCATGAAGTTGCTAAAAAACACTGGCATTGGGATTTCCTTCTGCCAGGACATCAAGGTATGTTGTCTATGCCTGTATTCACATGTATTTTATAATTAAATAAATAAATCTATGTATATACACACTCACCAAAATTAATTATGGCTTATGATAGAGCTAAGCCTCCAACCTACGTAGAAATACATCTTACGTGGGATACCGGCTGTAGCTCCTGGCAGTGACTGCACGTGAGATGCCAGTGTTTCCTGACTTGTAGTTTAGTCACTGAAAGAAAAAATCATAACAGCTTAGCCCTGGACAGCTGGTACAACCCTTCTTTGGCAGTATGTCGTTACAAATCTCTAATTCTGGCTGGAAGATGGCTGCCAATGTGCTCGGCATCAGACCAGACACCAGAAAAAGCTGGGTTTGTAAGGCCTCATCTCTTACGTAATATAATGCTCTGTGATAAGTGATTTGGCTCTCTGTGCTTCAGAGAAAAAAGATTATTCTGTAACTACTGGATTTGCAACCCAAATACATTCTAGTAAATTCACCGCTAAAATTCCGCTTTGTTCTTACACTAAGAACACTAAACTGCTGATTTAGAGGGGCTTTGTTTTGATTTTTCTTTTTTGTTTAATCAACCATTTTCTAGGCAAGGTGAAGTAAATAGCTGCTTTCTGTTCTCCACTGTTTCATGTAGGTGCAGTAGACACTTATTCTTCTAAAACATAGCTTCTTTTTTTTTTTTTTTTTAATAGTTGTTAAGAGTTCTAAGGCCTTTGCTATTCTTTTTTTCACTTATAGTACACTGCATTTATCAGATGAAGGCCACTTGTTCGCTATGATTTACAGGCTATATGCTGTATATCTTTAAAAATCCCTATTAAAAAGAAAAGGGTGTAACCTTCAAAAGGATTTTGGAGGAGGAGAGTAATGTATATAAATTATCCACTTACTCTGTCATCTATGGTGTCCTGCTGATTTTTGTTTGAATACAGAAGGGGTTAATTTAGTTATGCCAAGTGTTTCTGTTCTCCCTCATGACATTATACCTGGTTTTACTGTTAGCAGCGTAGGGGACCTTCCAAGAGCACCCTCCCAGATTTACTTTTGAAATATGCATCATACACCTTATAACAAGAGATGCTCAAAGGGCTTTGGAGACCTGCGTTGCCTGAACTCTGCTCTTGTGTTTGCATGATGCTTCTGGTTTATTTGCAGAGACATTTGTATCATGCTAATAACATGCCCTTTTGTGGTTGGCAGGGATGAACTTCACTGAAAGATCAGGAGTGGTTGTGGTGAGTTTTTAGGAAAGGTGGCTAAGCGGAGATGAGCCCGGGAAGGAAAGATGTGCCAAAAGTCTATGTGTTTAGGAATAAGGTATCTGGCAGATGGAATAGGGCACCAGGCAGCGTTGAATGCTGGTCACCAGTCACAGACCTGAAGCCTCAAACAGCAGCATCCCACTGGGGATGTGCTAGAGCTTGCAGGATGGCTTTTCCTTTCTAGGTAGAGCAGGGCTGTCCAGTTAAGAATGCAAAGGTGGAAGCACGGAGAGGCTGGAGGCGCTGCTGGGCTGAATCAGAGGAAGATGATGTCTCACCCAAGCTGTGCTCTGCCTGCAGAGCCATGCAGCGAGTGGCCCTTCCCCGTGGTGGGGGCCTGCTGTCCAGGGTGATGTCTGTGGCTGGAGCAGGGTGTTTCCTTGGGTTCCCTCTGCTTCTTGGGGTCCCAGAAAGAGCGATTGTTTTCCATTCAGTTTTCCTGAACCATCTGCATTTCTGTGTATTCTTGTCACACATCCTTTATTACTAAACTGGAGAGCCCTACCTTATTTAACCGCTGTCAGTGCAGCAGGCGATCCATGCCTCTGTACTAGGTGCCCTTCTTTGTACATGTCTAATTCTACTAAATCCCTCTGGCGAAAAACAAGGCAGGGAACCAACCTGCAAATCAAAAAGGAGAAGATAAAAGATTGATGACAGAATGTCACACTATGGGCACCGATATGAATTATGAGATTATGGCAATAAAGACAAAAATACCTGAAGCATTGAGGTCTGGTTATTGAATAATGGGGTAGTGCCAAAGACTTTCATGTAGCTGGAGCAACTTGTACCCTTGGGGGGAGTGCTATAGTGTCTCCTGGGTGGAGACAGAAAATGAATAAAAATTCTAATGTGATCTGGTTCACAAAAAAAAAGATGAAAGTTGCACGTAACACAAATACAGTGAAAACTGCGTGTCATTGAAGGTAAGGAGAGGAGGAATATCATTATGTAACTCCTGGGGGGAAAAACCAAAACCCCATTATCCTATTGGACGTATTCAATAGCTGCTAAGATATATACTAGATGTTCAGAGATGAGCATATTATAGTATTGCATATGCTTTCAGATGCTGGTTATAGACTAGGGAATTTATGAAAAGTCTGCTCTATTATCAACAAAAAGAAGCTATAGTAAAAAAGGCCAGGGAAGTGATTGGATAAGCTTTTAAGGAAATTAGGTGCAAATTTATCAGCATATCTGTGTAATGAGTTTGGAATGAGGGGAGAATAAAATCAAGTAACCAAAATCTGGAGCGGAGGGAGGATTTGCAGCATCAAGACATGGTCTGCCCTTTTACATGGTTATGCTCTGCACAGTACCTGTGTCACTAGGCAACATTATCACGGGGCTTCGGGCAAGTTAATTCTCATCACCCTCTTAATTCTCATCTCAAAGACATTGCAGAAAGCCTTCAGGCTGTTTGTGAGAACATTTTTACTTTATTAGGAACTTGAACCCGGGGTGGCAGGATTCTCTGAAGTAGTGAATCTCGATATGAGGAATGAGGATGCTCCACAGGGATTGCTAAAAGGCAACTCTGAAGTGGAATCGACAGTTTAAAAAAAACCACCCATCTATCTAACTATGCCAAACTGAAGGATGCTGGGCAAATGAAAAGCCACCGTGTCACTGTAAAAGTCAGAGTTGTGAAGGCAGGGGAGGATGAAATGAAGAAAATAATTTTGCAGGTGTTGGAGCGTTCATGTGTGGTCTTTGAAGGATATTTTTTACCACTGGGTAATATAAACATAGCTCTGTGTTACCTCTGTGATGCATCTGGAAAGCATACACATGGTACTCAACAGCTTGTCACATGCATTTTTATATTGGAGTAGGCCACAGATTTGTAGGTTACTTAATGTAATAGAAGAAAGTGAAAATGTAGCAAGTGCAGAATTTTATAACAGAGAATTATATCAACAAAGAATATGGTTACTAGTAGAAAATAGGAAGTGTGTAGCATTTATAGATGAAGATGGGTAAGCATCCACAGTAATTTGAAAAAATACTGATGTGAAGAATGTAATATCTAGTATATTTTTCTTGGAGAAAGCTCTTAAATGTGAAAAAACTAATGTCTTTGGGGCAAATTCATATCTAACATAAATTGCTATACCTCTAATGTTTCAGAAGAACTATGACATCCTCTATCAGCTAAAGAATCTGTCTAAAATTGTACTGGCAGTAGCATCTGAAAAAATAAGACTTCCTGGTATTCAAACACACTCAAATCAAAGAATTGTTATGATCAAATATTTAGGCATTTAAACTTGCTGCTGAAGTATAGCTTATTTAAAGAGTGATTAAAATACTGTTCTATAGACACCGTTGTAGGATCTGAAATTGATCTGATTTCCTAATTTTGTGTGAATTTTTCTTTTATCACTTTAAGCTAACACTTTGATTAAATTGCTTTAAAAATGAAAAAGACCACCTTAATTACCTATTTTTTTTCCCCTCCAAAATGAAGTTATAATCAATGTTATCATTGACTAAGAAAATATAAATGTACTCATGCACAAGCCCCGGTGTCACTGTAACATTCTGCAATGTTAAAAATCTGGAAAAAAATTTCTGGCAGCATTGCAAAACTATCAAAGATGTTGCCATTTTCACAAAACATTCAGTATTCAAGGAAAAGCCGTTTATCATAGGAAACACATTGTATAACAGAGTTACAATCTCTAATTAATACAGGAGATTTTCACTGTGCATTGAATCCTAAATTTGGAATTATCAGAGAGAAAGGTAATTAAGGATAAAGCTGCTGGAGATAAGTAACTCTTCAGCCATCTTCTGGGTGACATATGAAAGCATCTAAACACTACTGTGAGCAATTAATCTTCTATAACTCAAACAATATGCAGATTAAGAACAGATCTAGTACTGAGCTAGACAACACATACTGAAGGTTTGAAACTACGTATAATCAGCATCACATTTCAAGTTTTGCCTTAGTGGGCCTTCCGTAAAAGGTTAGTTCTGGAGACAAGAAAAATAATATATACTGTTAAATTGTTTATTAGCACAAGAACTTCACAGAGTGGAAGAAATGATTGTTTATTGAAACAAGACCTTCAAGAGACTCTTTAATTATAAACCAGCTTGCTATTTTAAAGAAAATGACAGAGACAACAGAAAGAACAATTTACTGTGGGTAACAGGTTGAGTATAGCTTGGGGCCTATTAATCAGTCCTGCATAACAAGTATCCTATAAAGGAATCGGAATAAACATACAGAAAATACTGCTTCTGCAAGAGGATTCAAGGATACATGGCCGGGTTTTAAAACATACTTAACAGTTGCATCATATTACATTAAGAGGAGTAAAAGCAGTATCCATCTCACAAAAACAGACGAATAACACGAGGACGTCAGTTCTCTGGCTTTGGAACCCTCTGATAGCAAAATAATTGCAAGTTTTGAAGAAATTGGAGCATGTTAGCTACATACCGTCACCAGCTGCAGGCACTGGTACTGAGACACTAAGCCAGGCTTTGAAGCAGATGGGTTTTTGCTGGGCAAAAAAAGCCAGAGATGGGAACAGAGGGTTTTGTCTTGAAGTTTTCTAGAAAGTAAACACAGACCATAGCTGTTATTTTTCAACAAATATACATCTGTAAATATGCAGAAATGCTTAATAATGAAAAAGTATATTTTCCCACCAAAATTGTCCACAGTGATGTAATAAAAAGAAATATGGAGGGGAGCAGAGTTTTCTATGTGTGAGCTATTGGTGTAGATTATCTAAATTGCTCTTAATGAGGGGCCTGACAGGTTATTCAGTGGACTGATAAACTCTGGAGTCAGCCCTGCAGAAGCGTGAGGTAACCCTTTGCTACTCTGGGAGACACCAGAGGAGCTTTCCTTTACCCCAGAGCACTATTCTGAAAAATCAGTGTCTTTTGAAAAGCATTATCTGTCTGATAATCTTGCCCAAACATAAGATACTGGGTTACTCTCTGACAAAAAGGCAGTAAAATGTAGTGGGGTTTTTTGGGGGTGTTTGTTTTTGTTTGTTGTGGGGGTTTTTTGTTTGTTTGGGTTGTTTGTTTTTGTTTTTTTTTTTTTTTTAAATGAGTATGACATAGAACAGTGAGGAGGTATGATGATGAGCATATTATTTGACAGATGAGATTAGGTGAGGTAACTGGCATGAGGCCTCTCAAGATATTCAAAGTATTCGAGAGCTGCAAATACTTAAAATGTTTTTCAGTCTAGTTTTACAGCACTGGTGCTGGTTTGTTTCATCCCTTGAAATGTAGTTTAGCTGCGGTTGTATTGGTACCTGGTATGTGAATTGTCTAGTTCAGCTCTAGTAACACTTCGGTTTTCTTGCCCTTCTCTCTTCACGCTGGCTCAGCGTCAGGGAAGACGTTATTTACAGCACTAGGGGCTGGTTCACTTGTGACTCCCAGCTAGGCAGATGATATTCCAATTAGTATCATTAAGGATATGGCATTTGGTTGCCAACATTACCACAGGAGGTACATTGGTCTCTTCACAAGGCCGAAGAGATTTCCCATGTTGCAGCAGGTGGTAATGGATGTAGGGAGCAATGATCTAGCGTTTTGCAGTAGTAGGATGTATTTCTTCTGGAAATAATTTTGCTATAGCCATCAATAAGCTGGGCAGCTAGTCTAATATAGTCAACAGCAAGAAATTGGCCACTCCAAAGGGCAGTTTGTCCTATCCTAAAATAAATTAGATGAAGTACTCACACTGACTGCAAAGGAAGGCTAGATAATTAGCTTAGATTCAATTCTTAAGTTTTCAGTTGTCTGAAGTCAAGCTGGGCTGAATGCCTCTCAGATACTTTTCTGAAAGGGACCAGAGGCAGAGCAAAGCTTCTAACAGCTGTCTGCTGATTATCCGCATTGACTGGGAAACAGTGCTAACACGTTGAGTACATTGTGAGATTCTGTGGCTTAAGTGTTTAAGTGCTGGCAGGTAAACGCTGAAAATACCATTTCTGCCTGCAATTACGCATCCCTCAATAAATCAAAACAGACTAATGCACGCACCAACGTGTGTATACCGTGTAACTGCAGGGGATAGTAGCATGCATAGCAAGTTAGGTGGCTAAATGTAGAAAGAAGTAAATATTCCTCATGGTCCCTCCAGATACAATGGTTGGTCCTTTTTCAACACCTTACAGAATTTTGGAGGTAGAGACCATACTGCTTGCAGTGGTGCTTACCCTCTTTCAGGCTAGAATTTTAGCCACTCTGCAGCGTCTCCAAATTAGATACATTTTCCCTCATTAATCACTGCTAGGAAGTACCACATTTTATTCACTGTGAACCCAGAGTCTGATCCCCATCATTAACTGGCATCTGCTACTTTGTGATAAAGTTATCCTCAGGCTTCCTTTTTCTGAGTCAGGTAAGAATATCAAAATGGCATTATTAAAATTGGAAAGACTGTTTTGTCATTAGCATGCCTGGAAAAAGAGACTACATAAAATTAGGTGGGTGAGGCTGTTTGCAATCTGTAGGTTGGTTTTGTTAGTCAGAGACTAGCGACAGACATCCCCGACTTTCAGTCTTTTGCCGGCCTGTTGCTGAGGCCAAATCCGCGTACAGGACTGCCAGGGAGTGTGACGCTAGGCCTTGTCGTCTGACATCTAGGCAGCGAAAGTGAACCGAAGAGGCTGGTAGCACCGTGCTGTGTATCCTTGTCGCGTATTATATACGGTGTTATCGTTGGTAGTGGCAGACCAGGTACCACATTGCTTCATTTTAGTCCAAGGAATTTTCCTGACTCCTCTTGCTCGCCTTAGCAGCAGGGCGGTTGGGTAGCTAAAGTCTAGTAGCAAAAATAAAAGGTTACATGGTTATTGCTTAATGATGGATCTTGTTCGCTAACCTTTATCCTTGCAGTTATTTGGACTTGTTTCATTGAATTTTGTGATCTAATGCCTACCTACAGTGTATCTGGCGAGTGATACATACATGGCAAAAGCCTCCAGGAAGCAAAAAATTGTAGTGTAACAAGAAATGGCTGATCATCAGGAGAGAAAAATGTTGACAGGCAACAAAATCAAAATTACCATAAGGCAGTCCCAAAGCAGCACCACCGACACTGATCTCCTGGCAGGAGTGTGGGGTGCTAACGCCACACGTCAGCCCCAGACTTCCCCAAGGCGTGCGTGGGTAGCGGCACCAGGAAGCCATGGGTGGTGACCCCTGAGGGGGGAAAAACCCCCAAATAATAGGGACAGATATTAGGTAGCATATTCTATATATTACAGTTTTAATTGTATTAGTAATTCTTTCTCCTTTATCCTTTGATTGAACAACTTGTTGTGCAGGCGCCATTTTAACTGGGCTAGTCATATCTTTTGCTTGTTTTTAATTGGAGAGCAATAAATTCTTGTGGGTTTGCATCCTTGAATGAGGTGGTTTTCCTTTTTGCCCATAGCAAGTTTTTGAATGTAACAACCAGAATCCTGAGTCCTCCTTTAATGTCTCCTACTACTTCAGACATGTTCCATCTCTTTTTAATAAGCTTGCTCAATCTCGCTTAGAAGTAGTTAGGGTTTATGAGGCTTTTCTGAGCACCTCAGTAAAGAGAGGTTTTATTCTTTTTTAAAATGTTCATTTATAACCATAAGCTGTCTTCTGATAGGAATGGGATAGAGCTTGTCCCTGAAAGGCCTGAGTATGTCCATTGTGTATCTGCGGTCTTTCCTCAGTTTCCTGGAGTTAGACACCAACATATGTGACAGGATCGGGACCCTGGACACGGTAAGGGAACACGTGCAGGGAGTCTACCCAGTGCTTTGAGGGTTTGGCATCGATGTTCTCCTGCAGCTATACCTCCTGAGAGTTAATGAAGATTAGATCTCATCTAGATATATAGCTCCAACACACTGAGACTTCCTTAATAAATTTTAGGATGGACTTTAGTGCAGAATTACAGTGTAGGTCTCCAGCCATTAAAAAATGAATTATTGTTACTGATGTAACTCAGCAGCAGAGCACCCTGACAGCAATGGCCTGAGCTAATTCCCCCAAAGATTAGTTTCTGTTCCTGGAAGATGAGTGCTCTAGTCTTGTTTCCTTATGTTGGATTTTTATATATTACCTTGTGTAGCACTGCACCATTTTCATATGCATGTACTGTACAGGACTCTATCGACGATATCAGAGAAGGTATTATATCAGACCTAATTTGGAAAGACTTGGGGAAGGTTATCTCTGCCTGAAGCAACGATAGTATCAGGCTGAATATAAAGCTGTTAGAATAATTTCTAATGAATAAGGTACTAAAGAATTTTACTTCCCCTCGTCATCTCTCTGTCCATGAATTGTTTGAGTTTTTGGGGTTTTTTTTAAAGGAACTATTATAATGAAACTAGAATAACGTTGAATATATTAGTTACAGGTGGCAGATCTGGAGACAGACTTCAATCCGATTAGATACGTTAAATACTCAAACTATTAGCTGCTATTCTTTGCTGGTAAGTTTTGATTTGCAGGTCATTTATGAGTGAGCCGTTATAGGTTCCTGGCACTCCAGTTTCAAGCTATTTTGACTGGATGCTCCATCACCTGTTGTCATTTTTCCTCCCAAAATGGCTAAAGGTGATTCATAAGATCTCATGTTTTATCATCTTTACTTTTCAGCTTGAAGATGAAATTTAGTTGATACCAACAAGCTGAAGTGCGCATTGCTCTGATAGCTATTCCTTTTTTATTTGCACATTTTAAAGGTGAGAGAAACAAAACTCAAAATGGGCAAGAGATGATTTTTTTTTTTTAGAATATGACCCTTTGTTTATGATGATCTTTGTAACATCCAGCTACCTGTTTACAGGAAGGTAAATATAAGGGGCTCAAAGAAGGAAAATGTCCATGGAGAATATTCGTTAAAGTCCTCAAGAGTGCATCAAGAGTTTGCAGAAATTCAATTATACGTAGGATTAGTCTGTAACATTCCTGTTTTTGTGGTAAATCTTTGTGTTTTCATTATGCTGTTTTTCCATCAATGATGATGTAGTCACCTGAGGCTCTGGTGTCCTGGAGAGTTACAACTGTGGACTGACTGTTCAGCCAGTGCTCATTTGGTTCTCTGGAAATGTTTTAGCTTCTCTGAATGTCTTTTTTGAGGAAAAAAATAAATTTAAAAAAAAAAAAAAAAAGAGAGAGGGAGAGAAAAGAACTTCATCTGTGGAAAGGGGGAAGCTTATCTCTGCTCGTGATTTCGTCGAGCTTGTTCAGATTAACAGCCTTGTTGATAGCAAGTTCCTGTAATTTTCTCGAGGAAAACCAGGAAGGGTAACTGCCTTCAAAGAAGTAGGTTAATATATTTTCATGGTATCTTCCCATTATATTAGTCTTACCGTAGTTTCATCAATGTAATGTTTTACAGTAGTCTTTCTTCCTTTATGTTGTCTTTTTTTTTCCTCTTTTTTTTTTTTTTTAAAGAAGCAAATGTAAAATTGCTAATTGCACTTATCCTTGGATGTGTGTGGTATATTTCATAAAGATGAGAGATTCAATTAACATAATATGCAGACAAAGCTCATAATGTTTGAGCCCCTCCTGGGGATGCACACTAAAACTTCTGTTTTAATAAACAGAAAGGCAAATTATTTGTGCAGGGCTGATACCAAAAGAAAAGGATTTAATGCACAATTTAATTGAACATTTGTTCTTAACTTTTCTCAGGGACATTTGCCATGAAAACACTTACCATATTTGGCAGGAAGTCCCACTGATTTCATAGAGGAAACCAGTTGCCTGTGTCCAGAATGAGATCGTTTAGGGAGATAGTGGGATGTGGTTGCACATGGTACAACCTCCCAGGCTCTCAGGGGCAATTAGAAATGCAAACCTGTTGCCCTGGCAACTGCAAAATTTGACAGGACTTGAAATCTCTGACCTCTTTGGACAAGGCAGCAGCATTTATAATTTTTCTTCATTCAGCTTACTATAGTTGTGATGTTGAATTGCATAGGATAGCTTTTTCTCTGCTGAAAAGACCTCATACGACGACAGAGCTAATATGTAACAGCAATTGTACAGAATAGAAGTTCCAAAATTTCACTCCATGGACCACTGATGAACTGTCAAGCGGCAACTGACTGCAAGATGGCGGTTAACTCTTGTGTTTCCAGTTTGTTAGTATTTCACCAAAAGGCAGCTAAACACATTATGTTCTACTAATAGCTCCAGAGAAAAATAAAATTGGCAAACGTCTAAGCTGCTAATACCAAATTTGATGCCTCATAGGTTCTTTATTCCCCCTCCTCTCTTCTGTTGTGGTTGCATACTCTCAATTTTGTTAAATTTGGAGGCTTGGCTGCATTTGACCACAATAAAGTCACCTTTGCATAGCTACATATTTTTGCCGTAAAATTGAAAGTGGGGAATTCTGCCTTGATGGAGCTGGATCCTCTCTGGAATTCAGCACTCCTGAGATTAATACCAAAGAACCCGGTTCAGTTCTGCTGGTTTTATTGTTTCTTTAGGTTTATGGCATTTAGAAATGGCAGAAAAAAGAGGCTCTAAAATGATTTTTGAGGACTGGAGGGAAATAAAGGTGATAAGTAGCATGCAAAGATGACTTGCAACAAATTCAGTTACCATGTAGAAATAATTTAGTGGGGGAAAATCACAGCAGGTACAAAAAGGTGCTTTTGCTAAGAAAAGAGATAACAGGAACTAACTGCCAGTTAAACACAGAAATTAGGAGTAAAATAGCCATTAAGACCAACACTGTGCATAGGGAAGCTCTAGATTCCCTGCCTTTTTGAAATGTTCAAGGGAAGACTGAATTTTGTTTTCTATGGATGGTTGACATTAGGTTTTTGAGTCAATACAGGAGTGATATTACAGGAGTTTTCTTATAAATTCATCTTGTCAGATCTTTTTATATTCAAAACCTTAGTAGGAAAATGTACTCCACTATTCTTCTGTTTAAGAAAAAAAATATTCCCACTTAATACTTAACATCACTCTAATATTTTAATAGAGATGATTGGCCTACTTGGGAGTGTTTTGTATAATTTATGAGGCTGAAATGGAAGAGTTCACTGAAAAAAAAAAAAAGTCAATGTTGGATTTTTTGCATATCCCTAAGCTTGAAAAGGGCGCTTCTTCTCTTTGCTTCCTTGAAGTGGCTCCTGTATTGGGAAGGAGTTTCTTAAACATCAGCCAACCCCTGTGTATCCTGGGTGAGATTTGAGAAATGTCAGAACCATTCACCACCACTTAACTGGTCTATCTTAGCTTGTTTGTCTTGGCTTACCCTCCGATACCTATTAAAAACTCAGCCAGCCATAAAACTCTTTTTCTCTTAATTAGTGTTTTGGATTCTACTCATCCTGTTGCCCTTTCAACTTTCAGCAGATTTGGCATTTGTGCCCGGCACAGGTTTATATCCTTAGGAATAAATCTTTCTATGCAGGAACTTCACTATTGCCTAATTTTCTCCCCCTGATGGGGAAAGAATTGCCTCCAAACTAAGGCACTAATGACGTCATTGGCTATGTGATACAGCTGCTGACTTCACTTACTCTTCTTAATAACTAGGACTACCTCATGACTTGGCTGACATGAAGTGGTAAACTCTGTGAAATGCCTCCACATGCCTGCAGCTATCTAAACCCCTGTAATCTTAAAACTAGATTATACTTTTATCTTCAGAAAGAAGTTTCATGTAATGACGTTTACTTTTCTTGCAGATGTCAGTGAAGGCACTGAAGGATTTCATCCCAGCTCCATCATGGTTTCATTTACTCTTTAGAAAAAATACACTTTGTGATTTAATCTAGTAGCTTTTTCCAGAGGCATTAAGCTTGCTTGTATATAGAGTCAGAGATGGAAAATTCTGTTTTAAGGTTTGGGAATTCCCACCCCTCCTTTTTTTTTTTTTTTTTTTTTTTTTTGTTTAATTTCATCTGGGGTTCTGTGCTTGTGGTATGTCAGCTAATTAGTTTTTGAGCAAATTAATCTTCAAGTGACACTAGGAGGTGGGAAGTTAATTCTCACTCATTCCTTGTTTCTTTATGACTAATTATTCATGAATGTTGTAGGGGTTATGTTCTAGAAAGGCAACTCAGCATGGGGTTAAGCAGTGCCCCTACAGAGGAGGAAGGGTAAAAAATTTACATATTTGACAGGCATACAGCTGCTTTGAGATTGTCATTCTGCAATTCTCATTTCTGTCCTGTTGGTATTGTAAATTATTAATCAAACAATGATTACCAGTACAATCCTCTGAATTTCCAGAGAGCTTTGTTAATATGAACTAAGACACCTGTCATGCTCAAGAGAAGCCACGATCCTGGAGCCAAATTTTCTCTTGCATTATGCTTATGCAACTTGCTTATGGATCACGGAGTCTGGCATGCAGGAAGAAGCATCGTTTTGCTGTGAATTGAACAGGACAAGGAAAGACTTGTGATACAGGTTGGGATAAGGCCTTTTAAGAATAGAGGAAGAAATTCTCACTTAGGTGGTCATAAAGAATCTGTACAATGTAGAAAACAAGTGAAAAGAAAATTCTGCAGGCGTTATGGTTTGAAGGACAGAACTGAAAGTGGTTAATAATAAGCAAAGAATTTAAATAAAAGTCTTGGGAAGAACAAGGAGGTATAGAGATAGTTGTGGAAGAAATAAAATAAATGAGGCAAAAAGCTGTAAAGTCTTGCAAGAGTACAATTGAATTTTCGTGATATCTAATATGACAAGTAAACATCTGTGGAGGACAAGTGATGACATCAGATCACACCCTCCTTCCCCCCCCCCCCCCA
>KL276227.1:107535-132772 GCA_000699545.1 Podiceps cristatus
AAAAAACAACCCCCAAAAAAACCAAAACACCAAAAAAAATTTGCTTAGCTGCAATATCTGAAGGCTCTTTGGAAAGAAGGAAAATGAAGCCAGACAGTTAGGATTGGGAAAGGTTTGCATTATTTTCTCTTTTTCATTTGCAGCTGATAGAGTTGTATTTGGTCTGCAAGGAGTAGAGATGGTCAAATGTGTTCGGTGACAAGCAGAAATAAGGCCCCCAACAACTCAGGTTCAATATTTACAGTCAGAATGGGGAGGAGAGAAATATCTCAATATAAAATAACTTTTCCCCCAAAGGTAAATGTAAAATAACATTACTAGTTTGGGAAAAAAATGGGATATATTTGGTTTCTTTGGACTTTTCTAGAGCAATTTTTGAATTTTCTGAAACCAAAATGTATTGTTTTAATTTCATTACACTTCAGCCTTAGAGTTCTTCAAGACTGAAAGAGCAAATTTAAAAAATGTTTTCCTCCCTCTTCTTCCCTTTTGACCTTTTTGGAGAAAAAAAGGAAACTGTGGCCAGTGTCGAGATACCAGAGAGATGAGATGCGTAAGAAAGAGAAACCAAGGTTGGCAAAAGGGATCTAAAACTCAAAAGCCAGCTTTTATCTGAATGCAAACCAGAACAGAGCAACATTTGAAACAGAGAAAACTCAGCAAGACAGATTAAAATGACAGATCTCTCACCTCTCTGCTATTTTCGTGCAGGACCCTTGAGGTCTTTCTCAGTCCAACAAATTTCAGTGCATTTCTTGTTTTGAGCAAGTTCTACTTTACGTCCCTCTGGGACAAAGTGCTTTCTTCTTTCCATCCCTTCCAAAGTTTGACTGTGCATCTGCTCCCTACCAAGACCAACAAACTTGTTTTCTGCCTGGTTTTCCCACCTTGTACTCCAGTATCTGCTTTTCCTCATCGATTTCTGCACTCTCAGTTGCTTTACAGGAAGTAACAACTTGTGCTAGAAGGTCTCACCTTGGCCTAGGTCAGACAGATGTAAATACAAAGCCTTCCTTCTACCTGCCCCACTGCAGCCTTTTTGTCAGAACATCGCATAGAAGCCACACAGATTTCCCCTTCCAATACCTGCTCCCTCCCACCCTCACTTTTTACACCACTATGAAACAAATACTTGGAATATGTTGTTAAAAAAAAAAGGGGGGGGGGCACCAAATTAATAAATTCGTAATACTTTCCATTATTGGTTGGTCAAAAAGCCACTATTCATTAAAGATTTTATACTGTGATAATTTTGAAGCTGGTTTTAACTCTAAAGGTACTGAAGAATGTCTACGTACTGATCAGGCCAAAGAAGCAGAGGAGTTTGCCCATCTCAGTTTCAGGTAGACAAGTGATGCAGGTGTTAATAACCTATTTGGCTGTTGGTTCAGAGATCAGAGAAGACAACTGGGTTTTCAGTCATGAGAGAAGAAAAGCTGAGGATCCAGATACAGGAAGTAATATTAACTAAAATAGGTGAGGAGGTAATTAGCCTTCAAACGTGTCGATATTTCTAAGAACTGTAGATAAGACTACAGAAACAAACCAGTAAGTACTAGCTTTCTCTGTGTCATTGTATTATGATCCATCCCAGGCAGAATTTATTTTTCAAAGGGTGTGTATCCAGCCAATTTCACTACCTCTTCCTTCTCTTGTTAAAATCAAAGCAATACAGCTTTCTCAAGAAAAAAAAAAAAAAAAAAAAAAAGGCAGCATAGTATCTTGATGGTTTCTTAAGAGATCTCTTCTCACAGTTATAGGTATGTTAGAAAGGAAATTGATGTATCTTCCTTCCTTCTTTGCATGTTCTTGGTACCACAAGCTGTGCACAGCATGCTTTCAATTAATTTAAACTAACTTTCCATCTGCTCCAACAAATGTAGAATTTGAGTGAAAGACAATATGATGGAGTGACACGAAATACACTAATAGCAAACTCTAATGTGAAAGCCAGTCTTCTGTGGAAAATGTAATATCCATAGTGCACTTTCTACTCCATATTAAAGGCTCACTTTAGTGAAAAATGATTATTGCTTTCAATATTTGCCTAATCAAGATGGGAAAGGAAAGTTTTAGCAATGGAGATAGAGATTTACATTTTACAGAGCATGGTAATGTGAAGAACAGGATGTATCAGATCAGTTCCTTTTTAATTGCCACTTTCATCAAGCTTTATGTTATGGAATCATTTTATGTTTCTACACTTAAAACAAAAGAACATAAATGCTGAATATGATTAGAATTTGGAAAGCTTTGGCTTTGTTATCAGTCTGATCAGAATACTGTTTATTTTGCAAATATTCTATTTTCCCCTAACAAATTAAAGTTCCAAGAAAGGTATTTAAATCAGAAAAGCCAAGGCCGCAGCAAAATGGCTACAATGGCTGCATTCAAGTAAGGACACAGGCTAAATTATAGTACATAGTATGTGTACAATAGAGTATGTGTACAACAAAAGCCTTTTGCTACTGAGTGTGTGCACTTTACAGACATTACTGTAGTCCTTTGTGTGTGGGAGTTGGTGGGAGGTTTTTTTATTGTGTTGTGTTGTTTGGGTTTTTTGGTTGGTTTTTCTTGTTTTAGTTTATGTGTTTTCTTTTTTTTGGTGGTTTGGTTTTGTTTTTTGGTTTTTGGGTTTTTTTAGTATGAAGTAGGAACCTAACTGTGATTCTGGAACCAGCCGTTCAAGCAATAACTGTTTAAAGCCATGTGACAATTAAGTTCTACCTGCAGCCCAGTCTTGTTCGCAATTGAACCCCTGAGAATAGGGTTATGGCCTTTTTTCCCCAATTTAAATTAGCATGTGAATTTGCAAACTGGAATTTATTTTGGACCCTGGTCACATTAAGTACTGTACTTTTAACCCTGTTTTGATGACTTCAACTGATCAAATAAATGCAAATCAAAATTCTAGACTTGGGGAGATGCAGAGGGAAGCACAGTGGCGGCACTACTGTTCTATTACTCAGGATACTGTTCTAATATAGAGTTGTTCTATGAAGGTTTAAATTAGATATTAGGGGGAAGTTTTTTACAGAGAGTGGTGAGGGGCTGGAACAGGCTGCCCAGAGAGGTGGTGGATGCCCCATGCCTGGAGGTGTTCAAGGCCAGGTTGGACGGGGCCCTGGGCAACCTCGTGCAGGTCCAGGCCTGGAGGTTGGTGTCCCTGCCTGTGGCAGGGGGGTTGGAACTCTGTGATCCTTGGGGTCCCTTCCAACCCAGACCTTTCTATGAGTCTATGATTCTATGACTCCAATAGCAAGTAAAAGATAAGCTTATTCTTGATAATTCGTACCTCAAAACCTAGACCACTTGCAGTTAAAAGTAGAGTTCTATAGAAGATAATTTTCCGTAATCTTTTGCAGATCCATGGAAAAGGATGTTATATTTACATGGCAATTATATACCTGAGTCCAAACTTGTAGTAAAGACAAATACTTCTCAACTGCTGCAGTCTATAGCTGCCACCTATTTCTAGGTTAAAATTCCTCAAGTGCTGAGAGTTTTTTCAGTTTGTTTTGGTTTTTTAAGACATGCCTGGAAGGCCTTCATTCTTGGCAGGGCTGAGCAAGAGCTGAATTCCAGGTGTCCTCAGAGCCCACCTACAGATCAAGCAGTATAAAAGATACTCAGTGGATGAAGGAGAGGGTCCTTCAAAGTGAGAAAGTAAACGCTGTATTTCTTTCTTTCCCTGGGAGTATATAAGCACCCAGCACCTTATGTCTAGCATTTCACAGCAGTGTGCCCTCATCACCCCTTTATGTCAATTTTGGGGGAGACGTTGTTTGCCAGGGATTTTCCATTCTGCAGAAAAGAATTAAAGAATTCCCAGGGCATGATGATGCGGGAGTAGAAAGCTGTTTAATATCCTTTAGTTCCTTTTTAGTTTGCTGCAAACAGACCCAACTGAAGAGAAGTCTGTTCATCAGATATAGCTACTTTTCTTCATTAAATAAGCTTTAGATGTAGCAATGGTTTCAAAGATAGACGGATATGAGACAGGAAAGATTTACAATATTTGCCTGCCCAGCTGAGACAGGTAAGAAAAGAATGAGCATTCTTTTGGACATACAGTAAAATAATTCTTCATTGATATTTAGCAGAGGTTCGATGTATCCAAAAGCTTGTCCGTTTTCCCAAATATGTCATATGGTCTAATAAAAAATATTAACTTTCCCTATAGACCTTTCCTCCCTGCTATTCTACAGGACATTTATATACCTACAGCAGATAATGGCCTCGAGAATTTCTATGCTCAACACGAAACTCTTGTAAGAGAAGTAATTATACAGTCTTAATTAGAGCTGGCATGACAAAATATATGTCAGTAAACTTGCACAATTCTGCCCAGAAAAGCATTTTCAAAGGGCTCTGACTGCTGTGTTAGTCATGCTCCCTTTTTGGGTAGTATATACAACAGTATAATATTTAACCCCCATTAAATGTTTCTCCAGTTGGGACCATTTCATGTGTAACTCAACCATTTAATCAATCTATCTTGTTCATTGTTAGATTACAACTGGTGTGACTGCAAAGAACTGAGAAGAAAGGAGAAAATTAGATGCTCCATTAGAAAACACCATCCAGAAGTGACAGATTAAGCTATTTGAAATGAAGGCAATCATGAATGATTTTGGGGACACTTTATTTTATGCGTAAATTGGATCATTGGCTGAAAAATAATCACTTGGTCTAGCAAAGACATAACCCAGAAATGAGGTGGAGGTAGAAGTTAAAAGAGGATGAGTAATAGAGGTAAGAGATCAAGCATGCAGCAAGGCAGGGATGATAATACAAGTTATTTAACACAGGAAACAATGGCAACTAATGGTAATCAGCAGTAAAGTGAAGACATTTTCCCCTCATAAATCTGGTGTTGGTGTCAGTGTGACTTACCTGAATGCAGATTCAGGAGAGAACATGGCTCTGAAATGCTAACAAGAAAGCAGGAAATAATTATCAGACCATGACTTGTGGGGAGAAGGGGGAAGTCTAAGAAGATTAGGGGAATTAAATCAAAGAGGAATGTGTCAGGAAAAATGTGTGGTCTATCAATACCCGTGTTTCTAGATCTTTCCTGTGCCCAGCAGTTTGGAAGTCCCTTATGAACATAACTCTAGAGATCAAGCTTATGTATTTTTAGCCCATAGGTTCCAAATTACACATTGACAGTCATTATTGAAGGCAAAATGTCTTTGTTGTGGGACTAATTGCACTCCCAAGTACAGTCCCTTACACTTCTTACAAGATGTAAATCATGTCCTTAAAACTATTCCTGGTTTATTATTTGTGCCAGCCAAAATTTCTTATCGTGTTATACAGAATGTGGTCTCTGCACACATTTACCGTTACGTGTGGGTAAGCGTAAGCTGACAGAGATGAAGCAGTATGTTATTAGAAAGTCTCCCTCTCAGAAGCAAAGGAAAAAAGATTTCTCTCTCGCATAGGAACATGTATGCCTGTACATGCAGCTGCCGGACCGAGGGCCTAACATCAGCAGAGATCTCTTCTGCATCGTCCTAATGTTCGATAGCCATTACAGCTCCCTGCTAAAAACTCTTCCTAGCTGGGACAGAAGAAAGACTTCACTTAAGTGCAGAGTTTCAGCATTTCTTGCGTCGTTAATACAATGCTATAATGTTTTGCTGGAATAGGAGAAAACATCCCGAGTAATAGTTCAGGTGTTATTTTCAATAATATTTTGGGGCATAATAATGAATAACATGGATTTATAATTTAACCTGCCTGTTTGAGACAAATTACTTGGAACTATTATCTGGCTTTTCTGCTTTTTTCTTAGAAGCTTAATTTGAAATAAACCATACATATATGTTGTGTATACATTTATATATGGGGGGTGTGTATGCATACCTCTCAATCATTATTTAAGCAATCTTTAAGTGGAAAATATTTTCAGAGATGGATTATTTTGTGAGCATACCAGCGATAATAATTCAGCTATCAAGTATTTGATATTATTCACTCAGTCATGTGGTGGTAAATTATCTCTTTCACCTCCCCATCCTTAGGAATGCTCATTACTTGAAATAATTTTGTGTCCAATCCTGAAGGATGAGAAGGATAGGATTTAAGATTAATTACAACTGTTTGTTGTCAATCTTGAATCTTCTAGATTCAATTCAGAAGTTAAATTTGTGTAATATCATCATAAAATGGAAATACACGATCTTACTGTCAAAGTAGTTAAATATTCAGGAGTAAGACCATGGTTAACAGGATCTTAATCATTAACCGTTATTCAGAGACAGTTTGGATCAGGCTGAAGGAATTATGAAACATATGAATGAGCTCTGAAAAAGCAGCCGAGTTTGGGTGACAAAGCTGTCAAGTGGAAAGGAAAAACAATCTGTAGGTAGATAAGACTGGCACAAGTGACAGACCCACGGACTATAATGAATGAACAACACGCTGGCTGATTGATTTACTCGGTTGTTAATAAACACTTTGCTATCTAGACTAGTCCACAGTCGCAGTACACCACCGGTCTCCTGGGAGTCGTTCATTGACGGACTTCGGGCTGCCGTATGGCAGCAGGCTGGAGAGGCCACTGTATTTCAGCGCGGTTCCTTTCCCCGCTCAAGAGCGCGTTCTTGAACGGCTCCTTACGAGGAGAACGCGCTGCCTTCCAGGGTGATTGCAGGGGGGCTGCACAGATGTAGTGAAGGTATAAAAAAAAAAGGCAGTCAAATCGCAGACTTGGGGTGCCTCCTGATGAGTACATGAAGCTTCTCCAGAGTGGGAGAGAGTTGTTCTGCATTAACGCAATCCAGAAAACGGGTTCCTTCAGAGCTCCCATATTGTGTATGTGAGTAAGCACTGGGTGGTGTTTTTTTTTTTTTTTTTACTGCTGCACATCATTCCTGGGCCACTACATGAATATAGACGTCTTCTAAATTTATACTAGGTTATTGGTAATACAAATGTATTTATAATGCAAGTAGTGGTTTAAAACATGTAACAATTTTTAAATACTTTTAGACATTCAGTTTTAGCTTCCCAGTCTAAAAATGTTGACTATAATTATTAAATGTTTAAGGCATTCCACTCTTACAAGAAAGATTTTTCTGGAGTACTACTTACCATTTTCTTTGTTCAGCTTAATTTCTTTCTTTCTTTTTTTTTATTTTTTTTTTTTTTTTAAAGCAAATCTATCTTACATGATCATAATACCTTAGAGGTAATTATTAAGGTTAAGCAACTGGCTTATACAAATTATCATCTCAATTCACATTTGGATAAACCAGAATTGCAACAAATAAGAGTTTTTTCTAGAATCTTTAAAAAAATGCTAGGTTATTTGTATGCTCCAGTTCTTCATGTTCTCATTTTTATCTTGGTTTGTGAAGACATGGTAGGTCTTGGATAAGGTGTAAAAATGATGCTAAAATGCGCAGTGATAATTGAGTGTCAATTTAAAAACATGTTCCCCATTGAACAGGTGCCTGTTGTTTCCTGTGAACTTGAGGTTATTGTTAATACACTGTTAACAGGTTCCCAGGAGTTTCCATGCGGTTCGTTTTGCACTTGGATGTTGCAATATTTGCAACAATTCTCAGAGTTCAGAAACGTCCAGGAGACTTTGGCAGGGACAGCCAAGTAAAATGCTAATAAGGAAAACAGGAGTCTGAGCCAGGATTTGACTGTTGCCAGACTCCATCACCACAACACAGCGTCGACACAAAAACCAGAGTTCTTTCATCTCTTACAGCCATGAACCGATGGGGACTTTATTTATTTATTAACAGAGAAATAGCAGAATGAAATACAAGGGGGAGCTTGAAAGAAGCCCATTGTGTTAGGCCAGTGACATCTCTCTCAAATGAATGGGTATTCGTGAATGGGTTTTGCTTCGTAACACAGCTATGTAACACAGTGATCTAACAAGTCAGATCAGTGTTTGCCATCCTGCAGAGTAATTTACAATTCTACAAACCGAGAGGAAAATACAAGTGAATCAAAGCTGATCTGATTTATAGTCTTATGCTTTGGTGTAAATGCACCAGTTGTATAAAGACATACAAGGGGTAAAGCAAGAGCAAGTCAGCCAATTAGACTTCCAAAATCTTAGGTCAGTCAAACATTAGATGTTAAGAAAGTCTTAGACCTATGCTTTACTTCTGGTTGGAATAGTAAACAGTGAAGTCGTGTGATGAAAGACTGACCTCCAACGGGCAGAAATCAGAGTAGGCTGGCTCGTGAAGTTCCCACCAAGGCATATAACAAGACCCAGACTTCTAGGGAAACAGCGCATAAGCACTAACAGCATCACCAAAATTTAGTTTGGCTTTTAGTCTGAAGCCCATCTTGGGTTTGGGTGTAAACAAATATTTTTAGCAAATCTCTGCAACAGGGCCCTCTGCTACTTAACTGTTTGTGTGATGCCACTCACTTGATGGTACCGGCAAGTATTCACAGTCTTGACTCATGTGACATCCTGCTTCTAAACAGGTTAACTTTTGGGTTGAGGAAAAAAAAAAAAAAAAAGCTAGCAGGCTCCTTCAATGGTGTTTCCTTAGAGATTTGGCATCCTTCTTTCATCTTGATTATGAGAAAGGCAGCAAAATACTTTTCATAAAAGTCTGGTTTATAACAGGTAAATGTCTTCTGACTCACAAGAAATTGGACAACTTGTAAGGACGGCTCTTGACGCAGAGGCCTTTGGTAAGGACAGACTAACAAGGATCACCCATAGGCAAAAGATGCTACGTGACTGAGGAGTTAAGCGGGCTGGGAATTTTATATTATTAAGTCTTAGGGTATTCCAAATTTATTTGTGTAAAGGAAAGATACAGAGTGCCAAGAGGAGGTCTCTACAGAAACAAGGGGAGAGTTGACTGTGTTATGGGGGTAAGCAATATATGAATTTATTATCTTTATTATCTTTTTAGATAATAAGAGTGTTTTTCCAGACTTTGCGAAGACCCACATTATAAAACATTTTTCTCCCCAGATTGTCTTTGAAACTAAACCAAAAAACCACTCAGCAAAACCCTAAAGTGGCAAAAAATCGATCTGCTAGGCTAATGAAGATGACTGGTACAAGTCCGTGCTGCCTACTGTCTCCCCTTCCATCTCTTTAAAGGTATCTGAATTGCCCCAATTCCCATATTAATTAGTCTGTACTACAGTTTAATTGCATGATACTATTTTTTCCCAATGAACCGAGCTTTTAATGAGTATTTGCTGTTTAATAACCAATTACAAAATAGTCTGTTATTTTGTGAGTGGGACAATGAAATTTGTCACCTTAGCTGTTTATATTTATATATACACACACGTATTTTAATATTTTGATTTGAACAATAATTCTATTACATCCATGTATTTATCTTTGTTATAGTGAGTTATACCTTCAGCAAATAATGGCATTTAAGTGCACATACTGCCTTCCTCTCTTATTTAGCCTAAGCAGGATGAGAGATGAAGAGCTGCAGTAGTGAGAGGACTTTTGCTTAAAATTGAAGAAAGAAGGAGCTGAAGAAAGCAAGCCTTGGTTTGCATCCACTCAGCCCCAGAAGGGAGTTGTGCACAGCACACATTTTCATTTGCTTCAGGTACTCAGTGCTCATTTGCTAAAGAACAAAGTACACAGTGCCAAGAAACAAAAATTAAGAGTGCGAGAAAGTACTGCAGCCTACAAGTTGTGTAAATGGCGACAGACAACGACAATTAAAAGTAGGTTTATCACAGAACTGATAAAAGACTAAGCCCTGATAGCTCTTTAATAAGGTGCCAAGCCAGAGCATCAGTGCAAGAATGATGACTGGATGTCAATGGCACAGAAAGCAGATGATGAGAGCTGTCTTAATTGGGGAGGGGGGGAACCAACCAACCAAAAAAACCCTTCCACGTAACACTTGTTTCATTTGCTGGGGGTAGGAGCTGTGTAGGGGGGTGGTCGCCTCATCTTCTACAAATGCTGACTGGCAGCCCAGCAGTACGTGGGGCCCTACAGGCACATCAGGCCTGATACGGGGTCTGGAGCAGGGTCTGATAACTGCTCAGCTGCCAGGTGACCCCAGGGCTACCTAAGCTCCCTGGCCCTGTGTCTGGGTGGCCGAGGTGGTAGTCCCTCCTCTGGGAAGGGTTCAGCTCTCGGCTCAGTGCCTGCCTGAGGCTCTGGCATGAGGCATCTCTGCACCCCGGCTCTGTGGTCATCACGCTGGGGTGGCTGCGCTTGCCAGGAGAAGAACAAGTCTCCAACTGTCTCTACTGCCAGGGTGGTTTTGAACTGTGCCCTCTGACTGTTGTATTTCTCGTTATATTGCAGTTCTGTCCCTGTCATGGAAACAGAGTAAGAAGAGGGTGTTTCGTGGTCCGATGGGAGTAAAGACACAGAAAGCATAGCTTGGTGGGTACACACAGGTCGAAATCCTGCAGTCAGTCCCCAGTGTGATGGCGAGCAGCTGCACTGAGCCCTTGGCAGGGCTGAGGATATATAGGGGGTTTTGCCCAGCTCAAAGGATTTCCCTCTAGAGCTGTTATTGTCTTGACTTCTCTGTGTAGGATCCAGAGCAAGACGTTTTCATATGGATTAATGCAATTTTTGCCATTATTAACAATGGCAGAACTTGCCAGGCGCCATGACTGGCCTTTCCAGCACTGGTCTGGCCCTCACAGGATGCAGCTTAAAGTCCCAGCTTGCCCATGTGATGTTTATTGCATCAAAAAGCCTAAATCTTTCCTTTAGACTTACTGTCTCGTAACGAGTGTTACTCTAATTGCTACAATACATGTTTTCTCCTTTGCTTTATCTGTGGACTCTGTCACATTCTCTGTGCTCCCCATATGTATTAAATATCCCCAGCCTTGTTCTTTTTCTTTTCGGTTATGCAGTATATCAAAGGCTGAGTATCTGTTAATGGGGGCACCTGTTCTCTAGAGGTTTTGCTGGTTTTGCTCAATACGAGAGATGGTGACAATTAAGTTACCTTGGAGATACAGGAAACATTTCAGTGTACATTAGCTCATGATGACTTAAAAAAAAATAGTGTATAGTTATGTAATTATTTTATCAGTTGCTGAGGGGGGGAGAGGAGTTTCGGCTCTTAGTCTTCTGGCTTTTCAGTGATGCCGGTGGGAACTAGGTGTTCCAGTCCCACCAAAGACTAACTCCCTTGGCACTAGCCAAGTCATAATGCGTGCTGTAACCCCAAGGCAGGTTATAATCCCTCTTTTATGGCTACTTGGAAGGTGTCTTGCAGCGCTGTTGCTGTACTGTAGCTGAGCAAATAGCACAAAGAATGAGACACGGTTGATGTGATCCTTTATTTATTTATTTGTGTACAAAGAGGCACTATTTGATTTGTTGTCATTTCCGAGTGCTGGCTAGGCTTGTTATCTTACCACTGTCCCCAGCAGCTCAGTTACAGCCAGGGTGAAGCTGGCAAGATAACTGGAATGTCAAAATTAGCCCAGCAAAAAAATTGTTCCCAAGTGGCTGCTGGCGTGAAGCGAGATAACAGGTGTAGACAACAATGGACACATTTATAAAAGGTATTTTTTTTTTTTTTTTAAATTGAAAGTGACATGAAGATTTAATCCTGTCTATAAGCACTGTCTACTTCTGTTTAATTATCCTCCTGTTAAAAAAAATATATGTGGTCAATTTGAAAAGACAACAGTATGAGAGTTTTGTTTTCTTGTTTTTCTTGAAATGTACTACAAAAAGCTGCTTATGAACATCCCCCTTCCCAAATCAATTACTCCAGTATTGTAACTGTATTGCAAACACTGTTTGCAAGCAATTCAGTAATTATAAGTGACCTGCTGTATTTTACGTTCTGGATTTTCATCATGCCTTGCAGTAAACAAAGAATGTAAACACTTTTGCTTTTCATTTTGGACAGTCATAAAAAGTACATCCAGCTACAGCAACAATGGTGGGTATCACACGATTGCGCGTGGAAATAGTAGCAAAATGATTCATAAGTAATAAGAGACTGTCATATACTGTGAAGTGTACTGGGCTAGAGTAACTTACTTGCTGCTGTAGCCACAGGAGCAGCGAAGGTCATCGAGCACCCGGAGATGGATGAGTAGAGTCCGGCCAGAGGCGTGGCAGTTGAGGAAGAGCATCCCAATAGTTTTACAGCAGGAGCAATGACCCTGGCTTTGTTTCTGCAGGTAAGAAGGTGGTTCTGAAGCCAGAAAGGACTGTTCTGATTTACTGTTGCTGGAGAAAAACTGTGACTGGATTGAACTGTGCAAAGTTACCGAGTAATAGTAGACTGCAATCCAGAATGCGTGGTGTTAGATGAGACAGAAGGAGGTTGAAAGGGCAATAGAAAACTTCTACCCAGCTAAAAACCATTCGGCATTTTCTATCTCTGTTAACATTTCCTTGCTTATGATTTAACTTTGTACTGTTTCACACACCTCTTTTAAGGCACAAGGCACAGCATTAGTTTAGGACAATGATCTCAACTGAGACCAAAGGAGGTGACGCTTTTTTGCTGTGGCTTTCAAGTAATGACCTTTGGCTCAATTACACCACAAGTTTCACGTGTGGTCCTTTCATCCTCTACTTATTGTGGCCCACGTTAAAAAGCCCCCTTTAGATTCAAAGGGTGATAAAGCATCGGCAATAGGCAAAAGCTGGAGGTGGCTCTCGGTGAAAGCAAGCTGCTGTGGCTTGTACTCAAATGTTTCCTTCAAGTGCTGCCCTCCCTCCTCTGGCTTCTGTTCTCAGATGTAGTAGAAGGCTATTTTCAGGGCATTCTATCTTTATGTGTCTCTGTCACTTCAGATAACTTCCTGGAAGATTCAGTAAACAACCTGCAGGAATTTCAGAAAGCCAACAGGCTCTAGCTTTGTACTGGAAAAAGAATTCCCCGGTAAAGAGGCAATAATGCCATAGTGCAAATTTCCCGCAGGTTTATCATTCTCCCTCACTTTCTATGCTGTTTTCTGCCCTTCATTCTGGGCCAGAATTATTATTTATTTTGCCTACTGGGCCCTTCTGCAATGTCTGGGAGCAGCTGGCAACACAGGAAGGGACACCCCACTTTCTCTCCCCTCACAATCGCAGATTATGAGAACTCAGTGAAAAAAGAAATTTGTATCTTACAAACCTTAAGTCCTGCTACCGGGAACGCAGTGTGCTAAAGCCATAAGCCTTGTCAGTGAAGTCTGCAGTTCCTGGTTGTCCTGCTTTCGGCTGGGCTGGAGCTAATTTTCTTCCGAGTAGTAACTGTGGTTTGGATTTAGTACGGGATTTGGTATGTGGAGAGTGTTGGTAATACACCGATGTTGTTGGTTGCTGCCAAGTGACTAAGGACATTTTCCAGCTTCACAGGTTTTGCTGATGTGCAGGTGCAAAAACCTGGGAGGGCACAGCCAGAATGGTTGATCCAAACTGGCCAAAGAGAGTGTTCCGTACCACGGACGGCATGGCTGGTATATAGTGGGGGTTGGCTGGTGGGCCCGGCACCTTTCGTTTGTTTGTGCTTCTGTTCATTCATTCAGCTGTTTGTTCCTTCCCTCGCTTTCTCTGAAACTTGCAATTCCAAGATTGCTGCTGGCAAATATTCCTGTTCCGTGATCGCTGCTTGGGACGGGCTGTATCGGTCATTGGGATGTTTGGTGGTGAGCAATTGTGCATCGTTCATTTTGTACATTCTATTATTATTGTTACATAATCTTTTTTTTCTCTGCTGCCCTGATGAACCGTTTTATCTCAACCCACAAGTTTTCCCTTCTTCCTGATTCTCCTCCCTGCCCTGTGGGGGATGGGGGGAGTGAGCAAGCAGCGGCCTGGTATTGGGTTGCCGGCTGAGGCTAAACCACTAGTACAGAGGACACGAAAGCAGTGCGGGCTTTTTGGGGCAGCCTGGCCCAGAGTGGTTTGGGCTAGAAGGCAATTAGGGCTCTCAATTTTGGAGTGAGAGTTTTCTGAATCAGGGCAACAAGTAGATCACATCTGCATGCGCATCTTAAGGAGGAGTTCAGCGCAGGAGGGAGCCCGTCAGGCGTGGCTGCGGGCCGCGGCAGCGCTAGCTGTGAAAAGCCATCCTGTAATCGGCCATGACAGCAGTGACAGGAGCGCAGTCCTGTAGCGTCCCGCGGTGCCCCTCGCCGATTGGCATTCGATCGGCCTGTTTCTGCGTTGGTTACAATGCTCATTTTTTGTGGCTGGCTGAACTGATGGTGGTGGGTGGGGGAGGCAGCCGGGTGAAGCAGAAAGGAGGTGCCACAACCCCCCCTAAAGCTCCTGCACACACGGTCCAGCCTCGGGACATCGACCCGCTTTGGCTCAGTGCAACTCTCGTGACGGAAGTGGGGCTTTAGAAGGGAAATCGTTGCTGTTACCTGAACGGATGTGGGTAATCTGCTACTGCTTTCTTGTGTGGTCAAACCTTATTTACCTCTCTAACCTCCAGATTCTCATTCTATAACCATGGCCTAGTGATGAGGAAGGCTCAGCTCTTTTTACTTAGAGCAATGTGGGAGTTTCTTGTGTTTGGCTCAGGCTATTCCAGCCCTTCGCCAGTCTCAAGGTGATCTTGTAGTCCTGCGTTCCTGCTGTATTGCATCAGGAAGGTCTACGCCCAGACAAAAGGTAAAAGCCCATACATCCTTTATTTGAGCATTTCACAAATAAATTACAAGTTTCTTTGCAACCACGTCATAAATCAAAACGTTTATTTACACCTCAGAAACAGCAAGCAATTCAGCAACTAGGGCCCAAAGGAACGATTAACTGGAAAAATAGCTGAATTAAGTATCTTTAAAATGAAACAAAGTATTTTCCTCCTTGCTTGAACTTTAAAAAAAAGAAAATCACTCATTAAAAAAAATCTTGTTGCTAACTTAGAGACAGAGTGTGTTATTGGGCAAATATGATTTTCCAGGAGGTTCTGTCTGAAATGGCAGTAACACCACAGCTTGTCTGTACTTTCACCATCACAGTCCTCCAGACACGCCATTATCTACAGTCCCAGGCAGGGCGTGTTTGCATGTACGTACACGTCCTCTGTCTCTAGACTACGACCATTTTCACCCCAAGTCACTGAATACAGTTATTTGCTGATGCAGAGGAGGAGCGTAATGTTCAACGGGTGGATGAAACTTTCCCAAATAGCTGTCCCACTGAAAGCACAGTAACGCAGAGTTCTGGCTAGAAACCCTTCCCCTTCCACTACTGGTGACCTGCTGGTATATAGGCAATGAAAAACGAGTCAGTCACGATTATGCATATCTCCAAATGACAGAATTGTGTTAAGAGGGGACAGCTAAAGGTAGCATAAATACAACATGAGAGCTGGGATAAACCTGGGGTTTAGTGTGTGGTTTTTTGCCCTTTTTCTTTAAATCAGACTTGTTTGGCATATATAACGCTGTCCCTTAACTCATGTATTCATCCATAATCGTGGAATTAAACTGCTTATTCCAAGTCCTCATGTTGTATTAGTCTCCCTCCATCTGCATATATTTTATATATATATATTTATATGTGTATGTGTATATCTCTATATATCTACATATATACACACACATAGCATTTGTGCAACTAGTAACTTTCCACTGAGAGTGTACGAGTGTGCCCATTTCATTGAGACAAATACAAATCCACTAGGATATCTTGACGAGAGGCAAGAGAATATTCAATGGGCTATGTGTTTTACGTAGTAAAATAGTCAGCTATATCTGCTTTAAATAGAAGAGTTATAATGATAGTAATGCACTTTGCATGGTAATTCTAAAGATTATAGATCACAGAGTTAATTGAAAGAAAATAATTGCTGTTTTAGTTATTTATCTTTTTGTTAGCATTGGACAGTGTATCTCAAGACAACAGAGTTTCTAGAGATGCGATAAAGGGGAGATAGGATCAAAGTTTTGCCTTAGATTTGATGTTCTTGTGGGCCCTTTTAATTAACTAAGGCATTGTTAAACCCATTCAGAAAGAAACTTGGCCTTTAGACAAAAAATGATGTAAAATTATTTGTGTACAAAATTCTGCTATGTTTCAAGTGGCTGAGTGTGTTAGTAGCAATTGAGAAGAAAACTGGCAGCTTTCTCAGTATTTTAGGCAGGAGCTCTTTGCAAAGGAAAGACCAATGATGCAAAAGTTTATTAATATAACATATATCTGTCTTTTTGTAGGGATAAAACATTTAAACTAGGGCCCTACAAACTGATTGTAAGTCCATAGTTTAATAAATGAGGTCTGTGTTATAGTGATCCCTGACTTAAATGACTACACAAGAGACTGGGATGAATTACTTGACTCCAGGCCACAGCCGTTTCAAATAAGGGTTAAACCAGGCTATGCCGGGTGCCTTAGAGACACGTTGAAGGGGTGGTCAAGGAAGTGAGTCATCTATGGGAGTGTCTAAGCTGTGGGGTCCTCTGTATGTCACAAAAGACAGATTTTCAATAATATATAAGCACTCAACAATCCTGTGACAAATATTGCTGCTTTACTGTTCAGAGCAGACCAGTAAAAGCAGTATGTGGGGAGGTTTAGATGAAAAATTTCATCTAAATATGATTAACTCATTCTCAAACAATTCTAGTAATGGAGTTGTCTCTTTGATTTACACCAGTGTAAATGTGTTGAGCACAGGGCTCAGAAAGTGTGTCAGCCAGTGTTCCATTCTTACCTACTTTTCCTCGATACCCAGTAGGAATTCAGCTCATTTCCCTTTGTTTTAATCTTCAGACCTACAGTTACTAAACAAAGTGTACATTAATAAATGCACATAGGCATATTGTAAAAGCACAGACATGAGGTGTATGGACAAGGGTTCAATTAGCAAGTACACCATAAATGAGACCTTTGTCTTGCTAATAAACTCCTCTCGCTGATTGTTATACCCAATTTGTGCTTTGACAGCAGATACTCTTTTCAAGGGAAATGATTTTTGCACAAGAAGTTTTGTGCGTGTTACAAAATGAGAATCGACAAGTTCCTCTGCCTTTCTGACTCTAGACAGCATTATATGTCTACAAAAATTGACTGAAATGAACGTTGTAGCGACCAAAATAGCTAGGTAGAAATAAGTGCTAAGTTATAAAAACAGGAAGCTTGGCTGAACAAATGTTAAACATAATTAACTATTAAAAAAATAACAACCAATTTTGTAACTTCTCCACTTTTTCATGGTATTGTAGAAAAACTAATAAATTCTTGTTGCTTCATTGTTTCAGGAAATGGGCATCATTTTTTTTTGAGCCAGAGTTGACAATCTTATTCATTCAGGTAGGAAAACTCAGATTCTAAGATGGTTCCTCACTTGATTAATGCTACAGAAAGTACCACAATCTCTCATTAAGTGGGATTTGTTCTCAGGTACAGAGAGGAAGAAACATTAACATGGCAGCTTCATCTTCTCTTTGCACGCTCAGGTAGTCCAGTGATTAGCTCCACCTGAAGCCTAGAGACGCACAGTAAAGGCTGGGAGGCTTTAATCTGGGTGCAGAAGTGATAATGGTGAATGAAGGCTTTGGAGCACCTTGATTCAGAGTTTCAGCCATGATACTGACCTCTCTACATGTCAGAATGTTGCAGTATTATCCAGGAAGAAAGACCTCTTGTCCTTGGGCACAAAGTGGTAGAGAGTCTTCCCAATGATAGAGTAGTTCCAGGCAGAAGAGATTTTCCTTTGTTCCTTGTTTTGGATGCCCTTGGAATGATCCACCAAATGCTATCTGAGCCAAATGCTATGTGATACTAATGGCAATGGGTGTCTTTCCAGAGCTGGGTTTTGCTGGATAGAGGAGGAAGCAAGTAGAAAAAGAGTATTTGTGGGGGAGGGTATTACAATTTCTTTTATTCAAGATAGAAGTTTTGTAGATGAAATCATAGGGTGCAGATTATCTTTGGGTGCATTTGGATGCATTCATTAAATATATATGTTGAAAATCCAGTGGTGTTATGCATTTGTTTAATTTTTTCTTTTGAAAAATTTGCCTGAAAATTATAATTTTTTTAAGATGGGTGATTGTTGATGATAAAGCAGCAGCATATGATTGTTTCAAGGCATGGGCAGAGAAAGAGAACTAGAAGCATTCCCATGTTAATGTTTGAGGTCAGGCACTTTCATGCTGAAGTGCCAGCAGCTGCCCAGCAGCCCACGCCTGAAGCCCTTGCTCAACAGAAACTCCCACTAACCTCAAAGTACCACTTTGGCAACTGCAACGCCTGGAGCGCGCTGCAAGAGAAGCAGGTCAGTGGGAGGTTGTACTTGGTCAGGACTGCAGGAGCTGAGCTGGAAGAGGAAAATAGGTTCCTGTCTGAAGGCGGCTTGTATCATATCAAGGAATCTACGACGGCAGGAAAGTTCACAACACAGAATAATTTTTCCTCTGTCGCTGTTGTTATTACTCCTTTTGATTAAAAAACAAAACCAAACCAAACCTGTTTCATATTTGGTACAATACAGGAAGTCAGAGAAAAGCTATTGTACAGCAATTTTTAACCACCAACACACATTTAATATCTAGTGTAGCATCATGGAAAACTAAATGTATGTTTGGACTTTTTAATGCTTCCAAAAAGCTTTACTATTGAAACATAGACGTGGTGTGGAAGATATGCTCATAATCTCACTGTAGTAAAGACAACATACAGTATGACTCTTAAGTACTGTAAAAATGCCAACTAAAGAATGCAGCTGCAAAGTTCTATTGCATAAGGAAGCTTTCTCATTTAAACTTTAAATAAGCAAGTTTATTAAAATATTCTAAGACACTTAACTTACCCTAGTTACTGGCAAGCTCTAATAAAAGCCACAGTCTGTCACTAGTATACTTTTGTGTTAATTTTATAAAAATTTGGTGTGAGCTTTGATGGATCATTTACAATTTATTAACAAGATGATCATCTTGATACAGTTAGAAGGGTTTTGTTTTTTTTGTTGTGTTTTTTTTTTTTTTTTTTTTTTTTTAACCTTACATGCTCACAGAATAAAAAAGGATTCATATTGATAAATAACGAACACCCTTTTTTTCCATGTCTGCAAACAAGTGTGTTAAGTTTACACTCACAAAGAAATGGTCTTGTTACTCTTAACTGGAAACTGTGTGTACATGTGTATGTATGTATATATATATTCAAAACTATATATATATGTGTGTGAATATATTTATAGAATAGGGCATCTGTTTTCCTCCTTGCGCTTATGTATGTAATGACAGCTGCAGAGAGGCTGAGAGAGACCGGTGCTTCTGAGAAATACTTCGCTTTTGCTGCTCGAATCAGCTTCAGGTACGCAGACACCTACCTGCTCGGCTGTGTCTGCAGCGCTGACGAAAGGCTTAAATTTTGTAAACTGCCCGGCAAATAATTATCTGCAGGAACATAAAGGAGGCTGACTTCAGCCCCTTTGAATCAGGCCCAGCACTCCCGTTGCTGTACGTCCCGACCCGTGTGGTGCCGGCCGCGGCTTCCCGCTCCCTCCCAAACGGGAGCTGCGCAGAACCTCCCGGCGCCGCTCCCGCTGAAAGGGGGAGCGAAGGGCTGTGGTCCTGCTGGACCCTACCTTCCCGGGGGGGCCTAAGGGAAGCAGGCCAGACCAGAGACAAGCCAGGGGCGCTTGCATTTCGTGTTGGCTGAACCTGAGGTACAAGAAGTGGCACTGCGGAGCCCTGGGCCTGCTTTATTGAGCGTCAGCAAAGCGGCTGTCGTGGCGGTGCGATCGCAATAGGCTCTCTCCGCCTGGCCACCCTATAAACAGCACATCAGTAGGTTTAGCCGTGGTAGAACAGTTACAATTCATCTGTGGCTGTATTATTCTGCTTTGTCCCTTGCACACTCAGATGAATATTTTATAAAAGCTAAACCTGTCGTATAAGTCCTCTCTCTATATAAATATATATATATACATACACTCATACATATACAAATACTAACCCACAGACAAAATATTTTCTGAACAGTTGAATAGCAACAAGTCAACAGATAGAAAAAATGGAGTCAATCTGTTTTCTGCTCCCCAAGGTCCAGTTTAGATGTCATGGTCTTTTAACATTCAGCGAAGATTCGCATAAACCTTGCGTCTTGCAAGAGGAATCCATTACTAAACAGAAGGTAGGGTAGAGGCTGTCAAACACCAATGTATAGTCGGGCAGATTAAGTGAGGTTGCAAATTAAACTGAATCTGGAGCAACTGAGGCCTAGTAGTGAAGAACAGTAACTGCAAACTGCAATCTTCAAATCTGACGTTTTCTTTTTTCTCGTTGCCATGGCAACTCGGTAGGACAGCTTCAAACGCCAGAAGTCCTTACAGACCTAAATGATGGGAAACGTGTGTGATTATTCTACACAGATTACAATATCTTTTTACTTTTTGGTGGTCTTATTTTTTTTTTCCTAGTCAAATTGCTGATTAAGTGCATGCACGTTTGTCAGTAATTAAATATGAATTATCCAGGTTCAGAAGCAATTATTTGTGGAGACAGAACTCTCTAAGAAGAAACGCCAAAATGTCACCTGGGGCATTCAGAGGCCTTTGTAGTTAGTGCAAGGCGGGAAGGTGTAGTGCGGAGGCTGAGCATAAATCTCAAGCCAGGGCCTGATTCTCCCTATTTAACACCTTCATCATTTACATTAGTGCAAGAGTCCAAGTAAAATGCCCACAAGTCCCTCCCTCGCATGCAGACACACTGACCAGCAAAAAGCAAACAATATATTTTTTTTAAAATGACGTAATTATAATGCCTTATAGTTTGTGAATATACCAGCGACTAAAAGAGCCAGCATATCATATTAATATTGCTACAGAAATATAAATCTTATGTAGACTAACTTTTTTTTTTTTAATAACATGAAGGTGGCACAACTTGAATAATTTTACCCTTTCCAGATGGGCACCTTGATATAATACCAATACGGATTTTGCTTTAACTATTAACCCAACTTTATCTCAGCCCATGAGTTTTCTCACTTTTGCCCTTCCAGTTCTCCCTCCCATCCCACTGGAGCAGAAAGAGCAGCTGTGTGGTGCTCGGCTGCCTAGCGGGGTTAAACCACAGCAGTGCATCGAAGGATTCATGCGCTCTATCCTGAGACAAGGCGAGTGCTGTATAAAAACACATGCACACACAAAAAATACAACTCAAACGTACACATCAAAACTCACAAAGGCTCAGGAAATGTTTGTCTAATATATATTGCATTTGTACGTTTAAATGATGCAATATCAATAGTTTTGCTACCACCACAGATACAGCATAAACAGTAACAGAATGGTCATTCTTAGATGCTGGCTTGTGCTCTGAACTAATTTTTAATTATCTGCTTTTCTTTTTTGGGCAAATCAAGTTTTATGTAAGTATTGATAAGGCTATTTTACTTGTTTGTTTCTTGTTATTATTTTGGTATTATTTAAATTGACTTCAATCTCAAATCTTTCCAGCTAGGGGCCTGTCCGATGGGCGACGCAGCAAGGCGGGCACCTGGACAGCATGCAACAGCCCGTCCTTTCCCCTGTAGCACGGCCTCAGTTCTGTTAAACAAAGGTGAGTAAAGCAAATTAAACAAATGTAAGAATCCATAGAGGGACTGACGGATGGGACTCGGTGAAGTGAGAAGTATTACTGAGATTTCCAAGGAAGATCAAATCTGCAATTGTTTGCCATGCGGATTTTAGCATGCTGTTTAAAGAAAAGGTCTGGCCATAAAATTAGGCTCCAGACTTACATACAGGAAATTATTGATCATGACTGCCAGAGTCATCTGTGTTTGGATCAGGGATTCCATCTAGGACTAAGTTCTCATAAACAACTTTGTCTTATGAGGTGGTGAAAAGCCACAGTTCAGGACTCTGATCTCAGAGACCATCTGACAAATAACATTTCCAGATCACAATGAAGCTTGGTATCATTAAAGGGCATTTGTTCAGTCTGGCTCAAAGGAAATAACACTGGCTTTTGAATTGGCAAAGCTACTCTGAATCTTTAGGAGATCCCTGGAGGTCTTCCTGCTATGGACAGGCGCTTGTATATGATGAATGAACAGCAGCTGTAGCACTGAGTTTCTGGACAATCTATAGGCTGAAACTTCACCAGAGGAATCTGTCAACACAAAATTTATAAATATCGCACAAATTCAAGCAGCTAGTGACGGCTTTACCAACAGCTTGTAAATAAAGGGCAATATATGTTGATTTATGTGCAGGCCTGAAGAAAAGCTTGTATATTTTACATTATATTGACGGATACAATGAATGTTGCTGCCTCATCGTACACCTTGCCCTTTCTGAGTAAATTATATATTAAAACGAGTTAGTTCAGATTTAATTATGAATATACTTTTTCTTATGCTAGTTTTTTATCTGTTGAAGTCTAGCTTCTCTCACAATATAAGCACGATTTGATGCTCCCTGTTACCCCACCTGCCTCTTCAGGCACCACCCCAGCGTTTCTCTCTTTCATCTCAAAGCTCTACAGTCCCTGCCTAAACTTTCTACTGAAATAGCTTCTCAGCATCATCCTTTCTGACCTATCCACTGCCTTCAACCCCTTTAAGCACGTGCCTGGAAATCTGACGCTTCCTTTGGCTCCTGTGATGACTCTTGGCATTTTACTATGATTTCTTGAATCACTTTTCCAGCACATCCTTCTGTCTCATTCCCTCCATCCCAGGATTCCGGGGAAACCTTCCCCCCTCCCCCCATTATAGTTTCTTCCCCTCCTCTGTGACACCATTCATACACGTTCGGCAATCACGTCAGTGCTGACAGTTCAGAGATCTTCTTTTACTCTCTTTACCTGCTTTTCCATTTAGACTAAAATCTCGACCTCTAGCTCGGATACTGTTTTGATGTTTAGCTGATAGCTCTGCACAGCTCTTAAATCTTTCCCCTAAAGCACTCCCTTCTCGTTCTTCCTTCGGTTGCTCAGGACAACACTATCATCCTGCCCCTTATTCAAAGCCTAAAACAAGAAAAAAACTGGAGGAGGATTTTGTCAAGGAATCTCCTTTCTAGATCTGTATATTTAGGTTATGACTTAATCTAGAAGATTCTTTTTCACACATCATACAAAGGGCTTTTTCTGGCCATTTAGACACTAAATCTCCTGCCCAGGCTCTCCTCAGGAGTTTTGCAACATCTTTTCACAGCCCTTGACAAATTGAAGCTACTATGCTCAGGTCCTGCCAGTCCTTTGCTGTACGGAGCATTTTCCTAGTCTGCCACTTTGACAAAACTTCTGTTTCTCTGACTCCTTCATGGCCTGTTCCTTACTGCACATACTTTCCTGGATTATTCCTTACAAGACATGTTTTTCCTCTCGTTCGTAGCCCATAACGGCAGTTTTCATTGACGTGTTTTCAAGGAAACCTGTTTGGGCTTTTTTCCAGGCTTCCCCATGTAATAGGAGGAGCTCCCTGCAAGCCTCCATGTAATGCTGTCTCCTTAACATCTGCTTTTGCTGACACATCTATAAAAACCTTGCCTTGGCGAAGGGTGCCAAGACTACCATGACTTCAGCTCAGCCCTTTCACCAGTCTTAATGGAGTTGTGTTTAAAAAATCATCTTATTCCAAATATTGTTTGAAAAGATAGTATATGCCCCCTGGTCATTAATGACGACTTGACCCTTTTGTAACACTGGATTGCTAAAGGAGTAATTTTTGGTTTTTAAAGTCAGACTCCACATTCAAAATTATGGGCTGTAAAATTTCAGTAGATAATTGTATTTGGTAGTTCCAGTAGGAATATTCAAGATCAAATCTGTCTTCATTCTTTTTATTGCTTATGAACAACAAAGTTGTTTCAAAATTGCTTATGTCCAATAGAGAAGTTAGTCTAACTTTTAGTTTCTGTGGTTAACATCAAAGATTATCAGTTACAAATTTACTTTCTAAATATATTCTGATATAGTCATATACGGTGATATTGGACAAGCATTCTGGCCATTAACTCCCTTAATACAAAATTGACAGAAATCAAGAACAACCAAAGTATTGTGCAGAAAACTCAATGATGAATGTAAGAAGATCTACTGGAATCAAGTGAATTCTTCGGGGATCTGATAAGCATCTGGTCCATATTTTAAATCTCTCTGCCCAGCTAGATTTCCAATGTTCATTATTGTTTTCTGCATAGGAATTGTAGTTTTCTTGTTTGCATTTCCTTTTTTTTTCTTTTTTTTTTTTTTTTCTTTATTCTTCCCATAAAGAAGGACCAAATGAAAGTTCCAGAAATACACACACGTACTGCCAAATGATTAGGGTCTACTTCTTATTTCAGTCCCATCTCTAAACAACTAACCTAAAGACTACAGACTTCTTGTGTTTATCCACTGACTTAGTACTTGGTATCATGCACGATTTAAAGTTTGCAGCTGCCAACAGCACATAAAAGGTATTAGTATTTAAGGAATACTGTGAGCATAAAAATGTGTTAATAATGTGTGCAGGGAGCACATTTGCTGATCCCTGCTAACTGTCTCTTTTAGGAATTTAATGCCCTGGTAAGCCTGTGCCTGGCAGGTTTAGATCTGTACACTAATGATCATTGTGCCTGGTAATTATTTTACTACTTTCTTGTATCAGCTGTTAAGAACAACACTGTCTCTTATAGCTGGTCTCGGCACTCAAGAATTCTCACACACTATGTGTTGTTTTAAAGATGGTTTAAACACAGCTGCAGGCAAGAAAGACATAGGTGGTGTGTGCATCGCTGTTCTTCCGTGGTCAGCCCCCACCTTTCCCTTAAGGTATCTGGGGAATGCACAAGCAGCAGAGAGCTGGCATAGCTATATGTAACTTTTTTTCTCCAGAAATCACTCTCACTGAAGACTCTAATGTGATCTTCACCATTTTTATCTCACAGTTCTCCTCTGCTCTACCCCTTCTGCACTCGAGGTACATTCAGCCACATTCCTTTTAAGATAAGTCAAATAGTGAGATAACAGTGAAATAGGTAGCGTTATTTCTGTGCTTGCTGTCTGAATTATTGCTGTTATCATTAATGGGCCTCAGACAATAAAGCATAGGTCGATATCATACACAGATGGTGTCTGTTGGCATTAGTACTTCAGCCTTAAAAGATGATGTTTGCTTTTGCTGGTCAAGAAAACTGACAAACATTCTACATGCTTATCTGGATCTAAGAGTATGGAGTGTAATAATGCTATAGGAATATAGGTCTAAGCATGCCGCTTAGGGTAGGGAGATTCATGGTGTAGAAACTTAAACGGAACAACCCCCCCTTTCTACTCCCTCTAAAGTCTATCAATGTCGGCTGTATTTTGAAGATCGGAA
>KL276227.1:132803-167814 GCA_000699545.1 Podiceps cristatus
GCAAACTCCACGGGACAGATCTGAATTGTCATTGGGGTTTTGGGTGCTGAACTGGTTTGGAAAAGGAGCAAGCCACCTATTGCAGACTAAGTGTCTGTCATACTGACTTCTCCAACAACTATAGCTGCCTGTCTATCTCCCAGTGGGCTAATTTAATGTTTATTCCTTATGCTGAGCCATATGATAGAAAAAAATAGAGAAAAAATGCACATAACTCTTTAAGACAAAGATTTCATCATGCCCCATCCTAGGAAAAAGGCAACTGGTAGCATGTAAACTCATTCACTACAGTCCAGGTTGCCAAGAGCTCATATTCTGGCAGAACCTTCTAATCAGCCAGCAAACAATCTCGTTTGCAAACCGACTTCTGATCTCAGAATATGCTTTGGCATTTCCCAGGCACTCGAGCTTTCCCTGTTGCAGCCTTAGCTTTCTCTGAACATATTTACACATTAGTGACTCAATTCCCTGTTTATTTTAAAGAAACAGGTCTAAACTGAGTAATTCAAAGCCTTTGAAAGATGTGTTCTTTATGAGACCAATCTCACCCCCCCATTACACAGACTATGCCTCCTACATTGCAGTTAAAACCTCATAAAATTTAAAGGCATTTAAGTTTCATGCTAACCTTCTGTACAGGAATGGAGTTTACCCAAGACCAATTTGTCCTCTAATTCCCCTTTAAGATAGAGAGTTAAGACAGCTGGAGTCTGGAGTTCAACTCATGCATGCTCCCATTCTTTCAGATTTCTTTCAATTATCCCCTCATCAGAAATACTACATTAATCTTTCTTAGCATAATTAAAAGGCTACATTACATCATGGACTTTATAAAAACCTCAGTAATGTTAAAGTGGTAATGTGAAAATAGTAGAAGAGATCAGAACTATGTTTCTGATTAGGCAGCTAATCAACATCCAGGTACTTCTTTCCTGGATTTACCATCTATAAAAGGACTTTAATCAGATACACAGTTATTAGTTTAGCCTTCACATAGAACTTAGAAAAACATAAATGGTTTTCAGGTGCATCATTGATTGATTTGTCATGGGTAGTTTTCAACACCAAAAGTGTCACAGTGTTTGCAATGTATGCCTATGAACTGCAATATTTTGCACTTTTGTATAAAATAATCATTTAACAGCTATGCCCGTCTCTGACCTTGTCAGTGGTCCAAAGCAGCGTCTAGGCTTTGCTGCAACTGCCAAAATCTAGTGGTCACTGGTTTTTGACTATCCTGGTATTATGTTCTCAAAAAAAGAAGGGAATCTTTTCACCCCATATCTCACTGAATTTGAAAGACTGAAACAGCTATCCCCAGACATACCCCACGTGGCCTATTCCTGCAATTAAGAAATTCGGTTTTAGTATTGGGAATAGCGGTAGGTACGCTTGTGACTAGAGGAAATTAGTGTTCTCATCAAGGAGTAATACATTGTGGAAAAGTTTATAAGGTAGAAAGAAGTAAATTACTTTATCCTAAAAATTTGCAGCTTATAGCATCGTATATAATTTGTTTCCCGTTTATGTAAGAAAATGATTTCAAAGTTCTTCATGTTAGAAAAAACACAGTATGCGTTAGCACTGTGTTTGTGAAGTAAGTGTCTCATAATTCTCCTCAAAGCTCCAGTAGGCTCTTATATATCGATGTCAATATTTAACTCGGGAGCCTAAACGCCAGCGTGTGCTATGCAATTGGCCAAAACTGGCAGGACAGTGGAAAAAGATGCCAATCTAAACTAATCAGCTGGCTCAGGGGAGTAAGCTGCTCAGGCTGGAGTCATTTTCAGAGAGTATCTGTTTAACACCAGCAGATGATATTTCCGGGAGTGTCTCTCACACTGTTAACGTTTATTTATTATGAGACTCTACTGGCAGATCTGAAACAGTGCTGATTTACACCAAAGCGTTCTTACTCTTCTGACTTCTTGCAAGGACCTCGCACACTGATGAATCCTTGTTTCTTTCTGCTTCCCCTCTTCCTTGCCAGGTACCCACATGCACGCTCTATGCAATGGGCCATTCTTAGGAAGTACAAAACATGTGCGCGTAAGAAGCACCGCCTGAGAGAAAAGTTCCTCAGATCAACTAAAAGACTAGTTCTGTTTGCTTAGCGATTCTACTGCCCAGCCCAGTGTAGTGCTACCTTCATCTAATAAAGCCTCTTCTAATAAAATTCCTGTTAGTGATATGAAGTATCTTACTGGGGAGGTGGTGGTTTCTAGGGTAAAGCAGCCAAGATGTCCTAGATTATATATATATTTTTTTTTTGATTGATATGAGTTTTAACTGGATACTTTGCCAAACCAATGTCACCTCTATTTGACCAATAGGAAATAAATGTTTCCTTTCTTTTCCAGGTCTTTCAAAACAAAACAATTGCAGAGGTGACTGCTTTCAGTCTGGAAGTATATTTTCTCCGGCTCTAATCTGATAAATGTAGCTGAACAGTTGAAAATATTCAGCAAGTGACATGAGTAAGTACAGTTTTGAAATAGTAGCACTGAACAAGCCTCCTAATTCTTCATATTTGTGCTGAAAATGAAATGCATCAAATGTAACAGCTAGCCAACCTGCTAAAGCAATGAATGACTGCTTAAGCAGTCAGGTCTCATCTTCCACAGCAGTACAGCTTAGTTTACTATCAGGTTTTAATAAGTAAAGTAGAACATGAACATAAGTAGTCCAGACACATTCAGATCTGTAGGTATACATTAATCCCAGCCTGAAATACTAAAAGAATCACCTGAAAAATATCTTAGTAAGAATAAAAATGAGAGGAAAGTATTTATTATGCTTAGAAGCCATGGAAAATGAGAAACCAAATTAAAAAATGACCAGGTTTGGCTATGCTGATATCAAGCTATTTCAAAATTTTTCAAGAAAAACTCAAAAAGCATGACAGCTTACATAATTACTAACCAGTGACATATAGAGATTAAGAGTATGGGCAAAGTAAGGCTTTAGGATGTAGCCCCACATACTCCAAGCATCACTGGCATTTTAAAGGACTTTGTAAGTATCAGCTGCCTAGTAGAGACGCAAAAGCAACATCATCTGACCTTTAGGCACAACAGGTCTCCCCGTTCATCTTCAATATCACACACCACGGCTAAAGCTGAATAGCCAGCTGCTTGCACAGAGAGCACGTTTTGAGGTGTCTGGATGTCACAGAGTGTGGAAGTATCCAAGGACAGAGACAGATAAAAGAAACAAAAATCTCATGGTGTACAGTGGCCATTAATGACAGAAAAAAATACTTGAATTGGTTGTTTATGCAGCTCTAGTTTTTAGTCACAGTCCACTCCAGAACAATTCAGATGATAACTGTCTGAAGTTATGCATTTAGGTGACTTTAAGAGGTTGTTCAGAAAAGAAATACAAAATATTATATGTCAACAGTTACTGTTGAGAACTGTTGAGAAAATGAAAACGTAAAATGTTCATTTGATTTCATAACACTGAATGGTCTATCGAACCCATCTCTTTGAATGTTCATTTCATGTTTACAGAATGACCATCAGGAATAATATTACAGCTCTTAGGGAAGGAGCTGTATTTGCTAGTAACGGTTTTCTCTTTTGCATTCCAAACACGCATCTTCTAAATTGTATTTTTTTCACGTCTAGACTTCTGGAACATGTTTGGGATGGTTTAAAATGTGTGTAAAATGGCATTTCCCACCTAATTGACTCAATAAAATGTAATGTCATTAAGTACATTTTAAATATGCTTATGTATAATTTCCGTTTGTCATGTCTATATGACTAGGTATATAAACATCCTGTCTCCAATTATGTATGTACATATGGACTTCTGTGCCATTTCAAGCCCCATTAACTTTAGGCGGGCTCCCAAAGCCAACACATGGCAGGACTGAGTACACCTGCAGAGAAATTAGAAGACTGGACACAGAGATCTGCGGTAAAAGTGAGATTCAAATCAAGACTGTCTCAATTTGAATGCAATCCCTTTGCCCCCAAACCGTCCTGTCCTTACTAGAGTCTAATCAACCAAAATCTTTAAGGAGACAAATAACAACGGTATTTTTCTCATACCTGCATTTGAGAATGCATCTATATTCACTGATAATTTATCAGTAACAATAATAATGTTAATATAGATAAAAGCATCTGTAACAATGATTAAGTACTAATACTCTAATAAGTATTAGAGTAATAGTGGCTATTGCTGCTGTTATTATTTGGTTTAGGAAGTGAGATTTATATCACTGGAACTCACTAAATATCAGAAATTTCCAATTACTTGGGTAGCATCATTTAGCTGCTACTTTAAGTAACCACATGGTAGGTGCTCTAATGCAAGAACACAGAATAGCGCAAAAAAGTCCCCCAACAAACCACTTTCAGAGCAAAACTCCCCCATCTTGGTAGTTTTTAAAAATCTAGCCAATACAGGGGTATGTTACTTCTCAGAAATGGAAAGATTTATCTTGCAAAATTCCCTAGTCTTGCTAATTAAACTGCAGGGTTTTTTAATTAAATGTCACTGCTCTGAAAACTAGAAAATCGCTATAGAAGATTAAAATATACTAAGTCAGGCTAAAAGGTAAAAAAAAAGTATTGTTTTTAGCAAATTCATCTCTTTGGAATGATTCCTATGAAGCTTCCTCTTTGGAAATGTATGGAACAGGGATGAACTTTGTTTTGGTGGCTGGTTTGTTTTGGTTTGGGGATTTTGTTTTGTTTGTTTTTTATTTTTTTTTTCCTTGGAAAAAACAAAAATCCTACTGTAAAATGTAAATAGTAGTTGAGTCCTGAAAAAAATGTACTGGATGATTGTCAAACTAAGCCAAGTAACTCACAGTAAAGGCTGAAAACTACTAATCTGCAGGTAACAAATCTGCACTTGGAAAAGAAAGACCTTTAAGGTCATTGCTCTTTCCATTACATTTGAAACCTGCTGTGATTTGTCTTAGTCTTATGTCATTCAAGAATGCAGTGCTTCAGTCTTCAGCTGTTTGATGTTTCTGCACAAATAACGTAGGATACACAAGAGCTACAGATGCTTCTGTTCCTTTGAGAAATGAACCAGGTGAAAGAAAACACTGCAGTTTTAACTCTGGCTGTTTATTTTCAGGTAAATTCAAATCCACTAGTTTAATATAATTTAAATATTTGTAATGGTTTAATACCAAATACATAATTTTCAAGGGGGGAAAAAAACCCAACATTTTGTCTATTGACCCTGCAGCTGCATTCTTCAAATCAGAAAAAACATTATGGTGGGGGACAGCAGGCATTAAACCAGGAAAAGTTGGTAGAAATTACCAGGAAGTTAAATTCAGAGGTATCTCTAAGGTTTCTTTGCAATTGCAGTACAGACATCTGTGTGAGGCTCTGTTTTGCAACACACCTGAGGCCTTTCACCCTCGGTTTAACAAATTAATTTCAATGCAGAGACCTCCAGCTTATTTAATTTCTTCATAGCAGTATTTTCCCCCAAGCATCTCACCTTACTTTCTGTTCATAATAATGGAATACTTTATTTATTTCAAGTCAACTTACAACTTTGTAGTCCACTGGCCAAGTTAACAAAAAGAAAGAAAAAAAAAATGTTTCTTATCAATGGCTGACAGTCAACTAAGATATCATTTTTTGTTTTTCTTCCAACACAAAGTGTTTAAAGTCCAGTCTTTTTGTAACAAGGAAATTTATGTAAAATATTATTGTTAGTGTGACTGACCTACTAATGGAATTGCTCTGAATTCTACTTGTTCAGGACATGACTATTGTGACTTTGATTCTTATTTTAGTCTTTTGATTCAACACATTTGACTCTAACTTGGTCTTTTATGTTGGTAGAATATAAAAGGAAACATGAAATACAATTATTCTGTGATTATGCAATTAAGTGAAATAATTATTGTCAAATCAAAAGTCTAGAATTCAAATACTCCTTTAAAAAATTATGATATTGGTAATTTGTAACTGATAGAAAGCCTCGTTCTGCCAGCTAGAGTAGTTCTTTCTCCCATGGAGCCTGAGGCAGGTTTTGTTGCCAAGTTCATTATGACGATATACACAAATTTGTTTTTATCATGATCTTTTACTTTTTTAGCTTGTTTTGTTTTCTCAGTCACCTGTATATAATAACTTAAGTGCCAAAAGGTCTTTGATGCATGCCGTTGATTTGGCTGGTTCTGACCAAGTTCCTTATGGAAACTTACTCTGACACGTCATTGCTAGTGGAAAAAAAACAGCTTTACCACCAACCTCAGTATGTCCTGAGGAGAGATTGCTGTTAAATGTTTGCTAAACGTATATTTACAATGATTCGTTGCAAAATTGATGGTATTTAAGCAAAACGTTCAAGGAGAGCTATTCTCCCTTTTAGGCACTGGTTCTCCCTTGTAGGTATGGTTCTACCAATTCTTGGGTTGCAGTAAGGGGCGTAATGTTTCCCGCTCTCTCCATCCCTCATCCTTACGGAATGTTGTGGATGATCCTCTCTTTCTAAATGTGTCCAGGAGCCTTTCAGAGGGAACTTGTTTACAATTCTAGTGTTGCTGAGCGTGTCACTTTGGGTGGTTACATCCATTCTGAGCAGAGCTGTTTCAGTTGTGTCAGCCGAAAACAAGAGATGGCGGATGCAACACAGCAGTAAGGGACAGCGCGGACAATCTCAGGCCCAGTACAGACGTGCTGCGTAACACGCTTTCTCCTTCTTTTCCTCTTCCTCAGGTAGTCCTCCCTGACTAGGAACCCAGATCTATTTTTGGATCTGTTCTTTTTCGTCAATCTGAATGACTAAATTCTAAATTATATCTGAATGCTCTGGTTCTATCGTGTCTCCAGTAGTGGCTAGGAAAAACTGATAGAGGACAAAATGCCAGTACGCTAGGTCTCATCTTAAACATGGCATCTGCATTAATGACAGATAAGATTTAATATTCTTTTAAAAATATTTGTTAGCATTTACTATTGTAACTTTGCAAAGTCCTCTACCTGTCCGCCATACCTCTTTCCAGCTTAGCTTCAACGATTCCCAGTGGTAGTAAGTACAAAATATGCCAAGATGCTCTTTTTTTCAATCAACTCTGTATTTACTATGTTTTAATTCCTCCACACACCTTACTGTCTTGTTTTGGAAAACCAGCAATCTGCCCGTATACTCTGGCATCTTATATTTTCTATTTCTGGCTGTCAGGAACTCCTAATTTTCTCCTGTTCCAAGTATATCTACCTTTCCAAGGGCTTCTGGGCAACTCTGCAGTCTGTATCCCATTATCCCTCAATATACTGAACCCAGTAGGGCAGCTACAGAATAGTGGAAACTGCTGCTTTTTGCATGCATTACAGTTTTAATCAGGCTCTCCTGCTCTATGCTCAGATACTTCAGAAATCTACCCCATATGACTTCTTCTGTGATTTACAAAGGAGGCACATATTCTAAGTATAGATAATAATTGCACCATTTAAATGATAATACCAAGATGTTTTGTATGGGGAGGAGATGCATGCAGGGCATTTTTACCATGAGCAGCTCTTTCACAGGGCTATCTATCCTCACACCAGATGTCAAATACAAAAAGAAATACTTTGGCATGAATAACAAAGTTCATTTGACTGAAGGATTTACCTCCTAGGAACAAGAGCCTCATAAAACATAAACACTGGGAGCAAAGTGAGCCAAATAAGGGCTTTTGCAAAAATTAAACCCATAACTTGTCACTAGGAATGGGGTATTTCATCTGTTCAATAAGCACTAAAGTTCTCTTTGTTTTTATGGCATCGTAATCTTTGATTACTCTGATAAATATTTGGACTATACAAAACATTGCCATGGAACTAATCGCAGTGATAAAAAAACTTATGTGTGAAAATGGATTGGAAATGCAATGATACCAGCACATTTCAGAGAAGTTCAAATACAGAACCACATTATTTTAACTGGCTCCTGGCCTCGTTCTTTTGTGTCTCCAAGTAGCCATTTACACCTGAGGAAAACGGTTACGGAAGTTATGCTTGCTGGCTTTGCAGAAGCGTGGTTCGGTAGCCATGCCAGACGTGGAATGCCAGCCTTGCTCCCTGTCACTGGGCAAACCCAAACAACACAACTGAATAGTAGCAAATTCTGGCAAAAAACCCATGGTCCTGTGTTGAGGGTGATTAGGTGTCTCTATGTGGAAATCCATTTGTGGAATTCCTGCTCTCACTCACAACAACTGTATGCGCAGCCTCTGTCCCAAGAGGGAGATCTCTCCTTCCCCTTTCCTTCAATTCCCCCACGGGTTCCCTCTGGTTTTATTGCTCAGACAACAGACCAGAACGTCATACTGCTGGCAGGTTGTGTGCATGATCTTACTCCACTCTTTGTTTAATATTGCGTCTCTCTCTGTACTTGTTACAGTACTCTGAACGAATCCAAGGTTGCAAAATGGCTCTAGGCCTGGCTGTGTTGTTTCACAGCTATTTATCCTTTTACAGAAGGAGAGGGAACCCTTCTGTCATTCCGGGCACCACGCACCATTCAGATGCCAGGGGCCTATGTTGTGCTCGCAGGTGAGCTGGAGAAGATCTGTAGTCAGAAGAGCAACTCAGGAAGAGCTTTCTAATACCTAGAACTGGTTTTTATAATTCAATGTAAGGAAAATGATCGGACTTCTCTGGGGGCTAGGAAAAAGCAACATGATTATTTTCAAAAGCAAAAAGCATTTCCCTACCTCATTGTATTCTGAACAAATGCATTACTGTGAATTAAGTTCCAGTGCAAATCACGTCAGATAAAAAAGTAATTCCAGTGGTGAAAGTCACACCTAGTATAGCACCAGCAACGTTTATGAAGTGGTAATGGGAATATATTTGAATCAATGGGCTGCGTATTTATATCACTGATACGAAAGTGTCGTGTATTGTCAAATATTTTTAACATATTAATTCTCACAGCTGAAGTCTGTGTTTGGTTCCAGCAGCCTAAACCCAGAATAACTGAACCAAAGCCAATGGAGATTCTTCAGATGTCACTGATTGGAACAAAGAACATGAATTTGCACTTAACATTTATATAGTCCTTTTCATCTTCAAAGAGCATCACAAACATTAGCTAGTTCTAATTCTCTCACAATGACCTTCATGCTAACCTTTTGGGATAAAAGTAATATACTATAAAAAAGAACCCGACGAGGAGTGTAATCAAGCATACACCAAGCCTCAGCTATGTAAGCTATCTCTGCCTTGACCTCTATCTCTGCCTCATGGTAGATTTTATCTCATCAAGCACATAAGGGCTTTCGCTATGGCTCAGGTCTTAATTCACTATACAATGTATTTTACTAACATAAGATGACGGTAATAATCCTTGAATAACAGATTTATTATCATAGTTATGGGATGCAGCTATTCCTTTTTAACAGATAAGGAACTCTAATACTGCTTAAAAAAAATTGCTGGAAGCTGTCACAGGAGAAGCCAGGGACACATCTAGGTTAGATGTTGGGATTCCATGGCTTTGAATTCCTACTCTTCAGTCATTCTGGGATTTTGTCTTTTACTCCTTCCAATTCAAATTAGGAATTTTGTACAAATCTTTGAGAAACCTTTCTCAGAAACAGCAGAAGCTTCCTTTACGTATCAGTTCTCTCTGCCCTCCAACCCAGACTTGCAATTTGATTATTAATTCTGGGTGTCTCTAAGCCCTGAATCTTGAATAAATTCCTCATGTTCCAGTTGCTTGCACACTTTATACAGAGGAATAGATTGAAGCAGACAATACTCATTTTCATGGTGACCCAGAACAGCTATTGTTACAAGAACACTTTTAATCTCCTGTTTCTGTTTTTGAATTGAATTCAAGTGGGGAGAGATGAAAGAAAGCGTCTCACAAATCTGCTACTACAGCTGGTACTTCTTGGTTTATCATATACTAGCCCTAATTCTCTTTGATTCTTCTTAAAATTATTGCTTCTATTTCTTAATTTGACAACAGGCATTTGTTGCTATTTTTCGACTATGAAAAAGCCCTCCCCTCCCTCTTTCTTAGAGCTCCTTCCTCAGGAAAAAAACCCCAAACTTACTGTGTTATGATATCAATGTATGAATTCAGCTTCTCCCTTGGTAGCTTTTCTTATGCAGCGTACAAATGAGCAGCTAAATAATACTTCATTACTTACAGTTCAGGAAAAGACTTACAAAATAAACTGAAGAGTGAAAGAAGGATGAGGGTCATGCTGATATGAAGGGCATCAGTTGCACTGCAGTCCATTTTGGATTTCTTGCAGGAGCACACTTGTAATTTCAGTTCTGTGTTGTTAGTCAGAGGTGGCTTTCCAGAATCTGTCACTGAGATTGGGATGTTGTAATTGGCCTTTTTCAGGTTTTGAAGCAGAATGACCTGGGCATGAGTATCTGCAAAGGACAGGTGAGAATTAGCCAAATAATGGTTGTTTGGAAGAGAAGAGGAATCTGCGAATATATCAGATATGACACAGTTACTCATGGAAATTAGGAAGAAAACTCTAAGGAAAAGATTAAAGAATTGAAGTGGAGGAAAGAAGCAGCAGTTACAGAAATTATTTCATGGGCTGAGAGCTAATTGCATATGAATTCCAAACCCCACCAAAAGAAAGACTTTTAAGAGCCCCTTTTGTTTTAATACATTATTTGGTCTGCAAATGATTGGTAGACTTTGCCTGAGGAAACTAATATACTAATGAAATGCTAAGGTATGTCATACTCAAAGCAATGCAAGAGGGAAGAATATATCTATTTGCCAAAGGAAAAAACCCTTCTTGCAAGGAAGTACAGGGAAAGCTGCTTAACTGCTTCCCCAGTTGGACGGAGAAGGCAGTGATGGGAAGTAACGCCCCTTCAGACCCACAGATCTGCTCCACCTGAGCAGCGGTGGGTCATAACAGCGATTGGTAGCCAGGCTGGCTCTTTCAGGGGGTTTAACAGAGTGGTGGTCTGATGTCTGGAGAACAGCAAAGAAAGTGGCTCCTCCACTTTGTCCATGACAGCCTGCAGGCAGGTACAGACATCACATCCATCTTTAGTTTTTTTTCTGAGAAGAATACGAAATGAACTGCTAAAAAATTCAATCACGACAGAGACAAATAGTGCATGCTAGAAAAGAAATGGAAATATTCTACGTTAAAAAGAAATGTAGTACTTTGGACCCACATTTTGCCATACGAACCTCCTGTAATTGCATAGCATGTGCTTTGATCCTCTTACCAATAGTGTATGGTCCCAGTGCATTTGCGTATTTTATTTGTGAAGAGTTCAAATACTTAAAATCAGGAAGTTTTTCAAGTACGTTGCTGAAGGCCACACAAAAGTTTCAGTGTCCTATAGCAAAGCCTTGTGCATCTCATTCAATTGCTATGCCATGAAATCTGGTAATCTTTACAAAACCCTAAATCATTAGTAGCCTTTCTTTAATGGAAAGCTAAAAGAGAAAAGTTTGGTCCACGTAAGAAGAAGAGGGAAAAGGTTCAGATTTCAGAGAAAAAGCAGACAGCCTATTGTCCCACCAGGCAGCTGGTCCGAAAACAAACGGCACAGCGTAAAGCAGCAGCAAGGGGTCCATCCTGCAAGGCTTCCACGCACAACTGCTCCCGAATTCACATAATCAGCAGCCTCAGCGCGAGCGTACTGGGATGTAGAGGACTGGGATGTGGGAGGACTAATTGCATTAGAAAAAGAAAGTAATAGACTTACTGTTGAGCTTGGTGATTCTCCACAATTTTTCTGGGCCAGATTGCTTACTCAGTTCAAATTTGAATGGATCTGTGTTGGGATGCAGGTCTTTGTCTGATGCTCCTAGTACCACTACCCTGAGATCTTTTGCATCGTCACAAACTTTCGCCAGTGTTGGGTAAAGGGATGGGACATTGTCATTGATATCTTCCAAGGTGATGTGTAAAGTTCCTGTACCTGTAGCAGGAGGGTTACCTATAAGAAAAAGCAAACATGTTTCTTAAATCACACTTCCATAAACACTTGCTCTTGTTTGGACCTGTATGCTTGCAAAGCGAAATAATTTTTATATTTCTTACCTCTGTTATACGACAATTATTGCTTTAAAAACCTGATGAGTCACTATTGTAAATTCATTGCTGCATTTTCAGAATGCAGTCTGTCTGATTCTTTACAGCATTGATAATTATTCTTAGGAAACCTCTGGGAGGGGAATATTTTGAAGTTAAAATGAGATTAGGACATGAATAGCTATCTGGAAAATAATCTGTTCATAAACACCTACTGAGAGAAACATAGTAGGAAACATCCCCTAGATAGACAGCATGGTATTAAAAGAATCAAGACTAAGACAAGCGAGAGGAAAAATGACATCAGAGAGGAATCAGTTTGTATGGTGGGTGCCCATAAAGAGAACAGGACCAGACCATTCCCCAACAACCCTTTGGGCCATATTTAGTTATGTCAGCAGAAGTGAAACCTGTCAACATGCAGCTCTGGAAAAAGATCTTTTATTTACCCAGAGCTACCCTGTGTTAGCAGTGGAGTTTCAAGATTTCTCAAATTATTTGCCAGCCTGCCTCAGCCCTGACCTGAAAGCACCAGCTTCGGAAGTGGGGATGTTGTTTATTCACCATGGTACCGCCTCAAGCCTTTGTGCCACGGCTGTGACTGATAAACCAGCCGCGGCGCTGGAAGTGTTTGTAGCGGGGACGTCAGCCCGCTGGGAGCTGGACTGAGACCGGCACCTCATTTCGCAGAGGTCAGAGAGGAGCTGACAAGTGGTAATGACTTCCAGTCACGACAGATGTGTGCCATGGTTGAGACCGCAACCTACTGCTTTGAGTCTAAAGCTTCTATATCTTATTACAGATCCCTTTGCCATCCCATTTTAATTGATCGCAAAGTGTTCTAGGTGCACGTTACTCCCCGCGTTGTATACCGTACTTCATCATTTCTCATTAGGGATGCTGCACGTCTGGCTTGTTTGTGTTACTCGTTTTTCCGGTTTAGTATACAAGAGCTGTGATCTCTGCACCTCCCTTAGCTATAAACCCTTAGCAGGGAGAAAGGATTCAAGAGGTTGCACTTAACCTGTAAAGCAGTAGTGCAATGTGTCATGGTGGTTTTAAGTTGAGCCCTGAAAGAGGTACACTTCAGCATAATTACCCTGCCTATAGCAGCCCAATAAACTATGGAATTATTGCTGCACTGTGAGTGCTTCCTAAGGGAGGAGTAAATACCCTGTGGTCTGGATCTGATGAACTACTAACTGTAGCAGAATGTAATTAGTCCTTTTGATAACAAATGTTACTAATGGTGACACTTCATCTGTTTCACGCACACATAAATGCATAACAAAGGCAGAATTTTCATAGCTCTTTAGCTTTCCCCCTCTCCTCGTCTTACACTTTGTCATCAGAAGGGTTAGGGTTGAGTTCTTTTTTAATGAAAAAGAAATTATTTTTCACTTTTTATTGGACTAATTGAATTTGCAGAAAGACTCCAATACATTTTTTGTTCTTGATATATTATTAAGTAAAGTCATACGGCAGAATGGATGAAAAGACATTTGAGTATTTGAAATATGATCATAAAAGCCAGCCTTTCATGCACTTAATTAAACTGCTGTCTTTAATTTTGAATGCATTATTTCCACACTGGACTGATAATGTCTTATGCACTGCCCTTCTTATCTTTCTCTGAAGTCAGTAATATTAAAATCTGCCTTTTGAAATTAAGAAGCCAACAGCATTATGAACGTACTGTTATTTTGTCAAACGCAGATATGGCTGCATTTTCTCTGCCATGCTAATGTTTCACTATCTTTGTATGGCTTATGGGCCAGTCAACTATTGCACACAAATAGAAAGGAAATTGCTTTTGTCCATTTCAATGACTTATTCTCTGGTTGGTTTATTTATAATGATTTAAACAAAATCTTTAGGTGATTTATGAAGACCTCCAAAAGAAAAATAAGCAAATATCTAAGTCATAAACTGAAGCTTGTTAACACACATGTCATAAAAAAAGACAACAAAAAATGAATTGAGGAAAAATAATCACAACATATCCATTGGGAATACATGACTTTCATAAGTTTGACAGTATTATGCCATTGAAATAATTCAGAAATCCCATGATCTCCAGACAGCTTTGGTTTTGAAATGAAAGATTTCTGTAGCATATTTTAATTCTGAAATAAAACTTCTCTTAATTTGTATTGTAAAGCCTTGCAGCTGAGAGCAGAATTCATGCTTAAACCAAGACATAAAGGGCTCTATCCAACAACCCATGGGAGCAGCTTTTCAAAAGAGCTCCACTCCCGTTTTTGTCACTGAACTGAACTGGCCATTCCTCCTGCAGCTGAACACTTTAAACCTTTAGAGCCATTTGGGACAGAGATAATTTCAAATTCCTGCTAAGGCTCCTGCAAGTGCTGTAGCTGTGAATATACGATGACAACTGTATGAATGAAATAGTGGTAGTCACATGTGCAAAAGCTACTAAAACCGAGATGGAAGGAGGGCTAATTTCATACTGAAAGAAAGTGAAAGCTTGGTACTGAATCCTATTTTTAATAACCTAGGGCAAGACTGAGAACCTTAATGAGTAATCTTCAATAAGACTGAAATGGAAGATCGTTCAAGTTAGTTGGTTAGGGTCTGTGGGACTGGCACTTTGATCAGCAGCTCTAACAGAGTACAGATCCATCTTCAAATCTGTGCAACTGGAAATGTATGATCTACTGAATTGGACCAGGACTGGTAACGGCTTCGTACCCTGGCATTCAACTGCATACGAAGCTTCTAACAGCAGTCTTCAGTTAGGCAATAGCTACTGCTGTTGTAAGATGCAACAAGTGCAAAAGAGACTAACAAAAGTAGTTCTGTTTCATCAGTTAAAGAGTGCCATGGAAGATGTTGGGGTCTATTGTCTGGGAACTGCAATCTGTAATGCAAGGGACTGTTACCAGAGAATGTAGATGTTAAATTGGATTTTAGTGCTATCAGCATAAATGACCATGTTGCTACTTTTATTTAAAAAAAAAAAAAAAATAGTTGCAAAAGAAATATTATAGAAGCACATACTTTGTATACTTCTGTATACTTCAATTTTAATGAAAACCCATGCAGAATCATATTGCAATCATTAGTGTAAAGTCTTAAATTATAAGCCCTCTGTAGAAACATACAGCCAAGAAACTTGAAAACTGGCATTCAGTTTTGGTCCAAAAAGTTCCCATAGGACTAATGATGTCATTTAGACATCTAACTAACTACACTAACTACCTGATTGGCAGTCTCATTTGTTTCTTAAAAGATACCAGTTATGCACAGTGGTGGCCACGGAGTAAAATGACATTCCTCTTAAGTATCAACTTGCATAAAATGGCATGTCTAACAAGCAATCGTACGGTTGAATGGCTGATGATGCAGTTAATCTGAGCATAACGTTTTTATGGACATGAAGAGCCATTTTATGTTTCACTTTCTAGTTTTTCTGCAGAAATGGGATGCTGTTGTGCACAGATTTCTAATATGGCTGAGCTGTGCTCCACGAAATTAAAGACAGTATATGGACTGCTTTGAAACTGAATTAAGACATTCCTAATCAGTGTACGTTCAAATACCAATAGCTTTCATTTCTTTGAAATGACAGCAAAAATACAGAGTTAGGAATCGTCACACAGAAGGTGAGGTCTGATATGTCTTGTGCAATAAGAAGCCAAACACCCCTAAAAAGTCAGTGAAAGATGGTGACTTAATTTTGGGGGGTATGCAAAGAAAAACACACAATATGACTGAAGGCTGCCCACACAGCATCCTATTTCCTTGCACGATGTAAACAGACCTGCACTTCTATCTTGTCTTCCTACTGCTGGCATCATAAAAGTCTCACAGAAAGATCCACACTCATGTCCACAGCACTGTCATGTCTCAATGTCTCACCACCTCTCACGCAGGCATATCTACAGAAGCTTTAAAAATAGACAATGGAGATGCTAATAACTATGTAGCCTCAAATGATTAATATGAAAGTTGTTGTTATATGTTTTAACTCAAAATGTGACTTTCATGGAGCCTCTTGAGTTCATACATTTTTTTTCACTTAATGCTAGGGAAGCCGTGGGGACCACAACGCTGGTTACGTTGGTATCCGGGTCATGCCAACCTGCTATTTCCACATTCAATAGTGTTTTTCTCCACTAACTGAGCTCTATCAACAACAGCAATACCGGGAGAAACAATTTAGGCACTGCATTGTTGGAATCACTGCAGTTATCATGTTTGGACACTATATTCACTTCTAGGAGTACAGCCAAGCATGAAGGCGGTTAAAAATAGCCATCCATCTACACTAAATGGCCAGCGTGCACTTCCAGAAGCTGGTCAGAAACATTGTTCTAAACTGGTAGAACATTTTCAAGATGGAAGAGTTGTTTAAATGCATCTCAAGGAGAAAAAAAAAAGTCATGAAGATTTAATCCTTTTCTTCCAGCTTACCATTTCCAATTTGCAGCAAATCTCAAGATTAGTCTAAATGACCCTGATTACATTTCGCAAGCATTCAAAAACATATTCAAAAAAGGAACAGATTTGGACATTTGAGATTATGGTGATTTTAGACTGTCCTTGAAAATGAAGATGCATATTCCTTAAAACAGCAGAAGAGTTCTTAAGCATGTGCCCAAGTAAAACAATTGCTTGAACATTGCTGCTAAAAACTTAAAATCATATTATTTGGTCAACAGACACCCAAAATCAAAGAATTAAACTGATGGCGTCCATCCTACCTTGAGCTTTCTGAGTTCTGAAATTTTAAAATCCATCTTTGGAATAACCAAGGTGTGTTTTTTTTTTCTTTTAGAATTGGGTATTTAAGATATTTTTATTTTAAGATTTAAAGGATATTATAAACTAAACAAATTGGATATAAGAAGAATATTTGCTCAGGTAATTAAAATTTCATTTAATTTGTGAAAACCAACAGGAAGATCCTCAAGAAATATTTTCCTTTCTAGTTTGATTCTTTTAGTTTGTTACAGGACTTGACTTGATCTAAAATAGAACAAGTTGCACAAGGGAGAGCAAGGATTATCAAACAGAAAAAAGCACATTTCCACATGCTATATGAAAATGGGCTTTGAATAAAGCAGATGAACATCAGTTTACTTGTAAGTAATATAATTTTTTTAGTGGTACAGCTAAGGAACAAAGCCTTGATAATCAAAGCATTGATAACAAGAAAAATACCAGATACACAAATCAAAAAAGTGTTACGACTGGGAGACAATGAGACTGCAAGCTTGACAATTATATTTAGAAATTTCACCTAATAGTGTCAAAAGCTGAACATAGGGAATGGTCTCAATTTAGGACTTAAATGGTTTCTATCTTACAGACAAGGAATAGTTATGTAAATGCCTTTACATAACAAAATCTAATTAGAAACTAATATGAAAAAAAGGAACGTAATACGGACTATTATACTTTTTTTTTTTTTTTTTTTTTCCCCCAGAACAGCAGAGACCTTGGATTCTGGCAATATTTATTGAATTTCCAAAGAAATATCAACTATTCTAGAGAATCTAGCTGCCACACAGATCTAAGCCACGGCATTGCTGGAAGCCAGAACAGTTTTAGGAAGAATGGAGCATGAGCTGTCCCTTTTCACATGCATATTATAAATGGCAAAAAGACTTCTGTACTCATTTCTTATTAAATTAAGATTCCAGCACCATCAAATTAATACATATTATCTATGCCCTTCTATGCCATGATGCAGAAATTACAAGGCCATTTAATTCCTAGAGCAAGCAATAGGGTATCCATCGCCATATAGATTCCTTCTCAAGCTGACAGAGTGGAAATTAATTAATTCTAAATTTTACTAGAATATTTATGCTTTACCATTTAGCAGCAGTTTTTAATCCATTTGCACTATCACTTACGTAACCCAGAAAGCTCAATTCCAACTTTTTTTCCCTGCTTCTACTTTTTTGTTGGCTAACAAAGTTACACAGACAAAAAATGAGTGAGCAATTATAGTAAGAACAATTTTTCTTCATATCTGAGCAGGAAAAAAAGCCTTTTAGAATGTGGGTTTGCTAATTTCTGGCACAATTACCTTTCCTCTGAACCATCATGAATAAAGCCTTTTCTCTTAAAACTTCTATAAACTATTTATGAATCGTATTCATATTTAGGTCAAATTAGAACTGCAATGATGCCTACAGAATTTCTTTCATTTTACTCCCACGAAACTAATTGTAAAATGTAGGACTGCCTAGGATCTCTCCTTGGATATGGATTTTTCACCAATTTCTCTATTTTCAGCTTCATATTTGCCTGAAGGAGAATACAGAGAGAGAGGAGAATAAAGACTGTAGAGAAAGTTCCCAAATTGTGTGGAGGCAGCTGTGCAGCCAGACTGTACAGTATGTGGGTAGGCGAAGCAGCATTTTCTCCCTTTAAATTACTGTACTTCAAATACGGACTGTGAGAAATAATGCTTCATGCTCTCTAATGATACTGCTATGAAAATCTAAACACAATTTTCTGTCTCCTCCCTCATGGTTCTTTTTTTTCCTTCCAGACGCAATTTTTCTAATCAGAAAACGCGTGCGTACTAGGTGATTTGGCAGCAGGACCCTGACTGCAGGCATAAATCCCATTCAGACGGGCATATTCCATTCCATTTTGTGTCCAAGCTGGGCTCTATTGATGGTTCAACCAAAGTAAATGGAACCAGTAGAGTGGGAAGATACCAAAATGTGGGTGTGCTGCTCAGAATCTGATATATTTGAAAACTGGACTCATAAATGCCACATGCTGACATTTTCTATAAAAGAGGACCCAAATTTCCCATGAATTGAAATTTCCTATGCATTTTCTGTATGTATCGGCATATATTTTTCAAAATCCATCGAACAGTCTTTAAAAGTTACAATCCTTCATTCATTCACTCATATAACATAAGCAGATCCTATTTTTGAGTAATTACATTTCAAAAGAGCACAGCTCTTTCAGCATATCAAATTGATACTGACATATGTCATCCGTCTTAAGTACTGTTTTCAGCATTCTAATTTCTTTTTCTAATCATGAGTCCGTGATGACAAATTAAAACAATATTTTGTGTGCATTTCATATTTTACTGAAATTTAAAACGGCAAGAAAAGGATGAGTATTCAGCTTATTTTCTCTTCTCAATTAATACAGCAATTAAGATAAGGGGTATAAAACTGGCTTAATTGGGTTGCCATGGCAACTAATTGCCTGATTTCTTCAAAAATAGCATGTTTTAGGTAGAATCAATCTGTGGTAATTTAATTGTGTACATCATGAAGCAAGAAGACAGGTTAGATACATGTAAGGAAAAGTGCTAATTGCAAATTGTTACGCAGCTCTTTGTTACTCCAGTTTTTTTCTAGATGTTGTCTGTTACTATTCATTACACATAGTACAGAATGATAATTTCTCTTTTTAATGATTAAGACTATCGAGACTTGCAGAATAAATGAGATTCGGAATTGCTTGGGTATAATTCAGCTGGTCCTTGGAAACAAAGAAAAAAGTGAAAACCAGACCCTGACTCTTTCTAGACAATTCTTCCTCGTTTTGCTTTGCACGTGCAACAGGGCAACTGAAATAGTGCCACTCAGCCAGCTAATTTATACCTATGCCACTGGCCACAGCCATAGAAATGATATAAAAGTTGGGTTTTTTTTCAAACTGGCCCGTGTAGCGGAAGGCAAACACTGAAATCCCACCAATCTAGAGAGACCTTGTTGTAGCCCTCCGTATCTCCTAGCCTTTACCTCGCTCAGATCCGTGTACTCCGTCAGCTAGTGGTCACTGCTCCTGAAGCGCGTTTCCTGCGGCTCAGCCCTCCTGTTGGCCATCCCGCCCGTGAGCGGGGATGGCTGCCGTGCAAATACTTATCATGTCAAACACTGGGCAAGGGGATGCCACGTAGGGAGCAAACCACTTTCAGAAAAGAAAAGGGTTGTTTTCATTCATGCAATATTGCTGTAAGAAAGAGGGCTTACTGTGATTTAGTGCCTTTAAAGCGCTAAATCAGTTAAAATTTTGAACCCTTAACTCATGTCTATCTTTAACATCTGGAAGCGATGCCATATTTTTAATGACATTTATCCGCCGCTGCGTTTAGTGCAGTAGAAGTACTTATATTCCCAGTGTTTGTCTCAGCAGTTCCCCGGTGATGAGAATAGCAGGGGAGGAAGCTGGCACTCTTGCTCTAGATGAGGGTGTCTGTCTCAGTGGGAGAACGTTGTTCCCTGGCTTCGGGTGGGTGGTGCTCCACCGCAGCGGCATGAGAAAAGTGAAGCTGATAACCGCATTTAACCAAATCAGCAAGACTGGGCGTTACGGCTTCGTCACGGTCACCAGCAGCTGACTTACTTGAACGGCATAAGTGGTTTTTCCATGGATCAGGCAAACAAAGGTAACCAAAGTTTTTCTTCTAAAGCGATAGAAAAAGTTACACAACGGGGACATTAACTAGGGTAGCATGCCCCTCCGCAATAACATGAATGGTTATTGCATAACTAAGGTAAATCCAGATACATTTTATCATTCCTCACTCTCAAGGAAAAAGGGAAACTAATTTTAGCTTCTTTAGATTTCACACATTTTTCAGCTTCACCTCCAAAATTTTCATGTTTTTCTTCTCACTTTTTCTAAACTATGACTCAAGTTCTCAGAATACAGGGAAAAAAGACCATTCCTGGAGTTTTTAGCATGACTGACCTTATGAGAAAAACATACAGGTAATCTGCTTAACAATAGTCCTCCCACGTACTCCAGGGTATAACAGAATCTGTAGGATGACACTACAACATGCTCACGCAGAAAATCCCCTGGAAGGTCTGTTCCAAGCAGATTTCTCAGACTCAAATAATTTCTTGTTTAACATATGTGTGTTTTACAGATACAGTCCCAGTAATTGCACCATATGCTTGTGATACTGCACTGGTTTTAGTGATTAGAATGCTAAATTCAGGAAATAAAATGATCACTATTATTGGCACTTTTGTTAATTGAATGAAACCTCTGACGTTTTCCAAGTTTGCATAAACCTGACTGTCCCATTATGAGCTCATTCTCAGATTAAACACAGTTCATGACACTTTAATGTGTTAACTCTGCTTCATGATATTTCCTACCAATGTTTAATTTCTTCTTTAATAGACCAGAGACTCTGTGTCCACACAAGTCTTTAATAAAAAGAGTTTTCAAATTCTAAAGACACTACCTTGACCTTTACTTTAAAGTACAGAGGCAATTAGGATATTCATTCCAAAAAGTCCTTTTGAAAGTGAAATTTCCCACAATAAAAGGTCAAACATTCTTATCTATAAAATTAATACCCTATCCATCAAATTTGCTCTTACACGTTGTTTCAGTTATGTTTGGGAAAGTACAGGAATTGTTTAGATCAGAAATAACATAATTCTTACTTAACTATCTTTCTCTGCAATTAATTTGATAATGCTGAAAAATAATATCATAAAGTTAAAAATAAAAATCATAAACAACTGAATTATTTCCTGCAGTGGAATGACTCTATTTTCTATTGTTCATTCATGGTTACTGTCCGACTGGTAAAGAATAGTTTTGTGATTTACTGAAATAAGATAAAGATGTGATGGATTTATATAAAGAACTCCCGAGCATGAAGCTCCTGGTTTTACTTCTGACAGAAATCTTCAACACTTTACAAATAAGAAAAATTCCCTGGCACTTGTCCCCTGCACCGAAGCGTAATAACAAGAAGCCAGTACCTGCTGCACCCAGTGACCGATTCTCTATTGACATCAGCGAAAGGGTATGAAAAAAGTATCACAGTGAGCTTTATTTACAGCTGTCTCCACTCTTCACCCAAGAGCGACCATGAATGTAAGGTCATTTTAAAAGAGGTGATCACGGAACGAGATGGGACAACAGCAGCTTTTCTGTAATTATATAAACTCCATCTGCTATGAATGCTCATAGAAAATAGTATGTTTATTTACTGTTTTAGTGTATGTCTAAGGTCTTTTACAAGGTCTACAGCCCAAGGTTTTATTGATTTTAGAACTTCCCCTTATAAATGCTGTTAAAAATTAGGGCACAGCTCTTGGACACCTTCCAGAGTAAGCACCATGTTTGCAATCCCTTACACTGACAATTAACAATGTTAACACTGCTGGAACCCCTGCTAGTGCTGTCAGAAGCTGAACATGGGGGGCTGGATGAGGCGTTGTTGATGGGGCCACACGGACACACAGACCTTCGACTGAGCCGGCCTCGCGAGCACCAGTGTGGTGCTGGGCCTGGACTGAGACGCGTCGCGTTGCGCTGGGAGCTGGCTGGGTACCAATTCACGCTGCCCTACCGTGCAGTGGCCACTACTGAGATCTTCTGTAGTCCCCAGCTAAGAAAAAGAAAGTCCATGGCGGCTCAGACTCCCTCAGTGCATGTGCCAAGACGGCTCAGGTTTGACTTAGAGAGAAGATGATAGGCCAAAGGAAGTAACAACCTACATTGGTCTCAGGTAGGCTGCACTTACTAACCCGAAGAAAGAGCTGGCTGTCGCTTTGCAGTTTGTGGACAATGCTATTTTACAGAGAATGCATACAGTTATGTTCCATCTGACTTGTTTCCTTTTTAAGTTATCAAAACCTTCTTTTAACGTTGTGAAAGAGTTCTGTGTTCATTTCATATTATTCTACCACAATTTGTCCTGTGATCTAATGCAATATCCTTTTTCGAGATGGACATTAGCAATGATGGCTAAAAAAAAAAATGAAGTGGGTTTCAGCTTTGCTAGGTAGCATTATCAGTGGCCTGGAAATAAGTCGGGGAACACCTTCCAGGGATATTAGCAGTCCCCAACCTAACCACGGGGACAAGGCAGACCCCCAAACCCACCTCTTGAAATCAATTATAAAACTTCCTCGGCTGCTTTAGCCAGAGTCCAGACTGAGATGTCAGACTGGTGCCGTTCGTGCGTTGTTCCCTTGGCACGAGGACGGTCAGAACCGAAACTTCCCTGCCTTGTGGCGGGCGGCCCGAAGCAGGGCGGTGCTCTCCAGCAGGCCCCAGCGCCGCTCGCCTGGCCAGGTGGGACCAGAGGCAAGCGTCTGCGTAGGACTTTGCCCGTTGAGGCTGGTGGTCCTGTTCCTCTCAACCCCCACAAATTCCACTCTTACATATTTTTTCCAGATAATTTTTCCAGTTACTGACCTGCCTCTAAGTTTAATGTGCTTCACAAGCTGTTTGGTAATTTATCCAGGGGTGATACAGACCACAGGGTTAATATTGGCTATTTCAGTTCTGCTATTTATTGCCACTTCCACACGTGGCTGAGCCACACACAGTGAAGTAGTACAATACTCCTGACTGATCATTATTAACACCTTAGCATGACAGTACTAAATGCGCACACGTGGTTTCTAATTACTTCATTCAAAGAAGTCAATAATGTTGGAGTAGATTAGCTCCCATGCCAACAGTACTGCAGAATTACAAATAAACACAATAACAGCCGCTTGAATTAGATGCTGATTCAGTACCTCAACTGAACGGGGTCCCTTTTCTCTAACCCACATTAAATATCGTCTCTTGCTCTGCTGCTCAGCGCACAGACACCTTTCTCTTCTCCTGTTTTTCCAGAATAGAAAAAATTCTGGGAATTAAGAGGGATCACTTAGCAGTGGTCTTGGCTTAGAATATAAGGGCAGTAACATGCATTGCTCAAAGCGCATACCCAAAAATGGTACACCCAAAAATCCACTTTCATTCGGACTGGTTTCCACAGTTGGAAACATCCAGCTTCTTGTTTCATCTATTCACTTTGAGGATATTTGACTCTACCTTTAAAACATATGCAACTCTGTCCTTTTGATAATACCTCAATAATATTATCCTGACTTTTTACTTTCATTGTAAGAAGACATTTCCCAGTGTACTGGATTTTAAGATGCATTTAAAAAATCTTTATCCAATAGCAAGTAAAAGACAGAAATAAGTCTGTGGAAATTTCTAAGAGAAATATGTATATGAATATATAAGTAAATCACCATCTCAGCAGAATTTTTTTTTCTTTTATACTTAAGGCAATATTTTTCTTTTCCTGTCAGGCCCTGCAAATGTTCCCTGAGTCATGTGGTTACAAAAATCTAGAATTACCCTCCTAGAAAGAACATTTTACAATTCATCACCAGGGCTAAACGAGCTGCAGCTGTGAAAAAGCATTAGCGTATTAGCTGTTATATTACAGACAAATCTTTTATTTATTTTGTGCCTTTAGCTCTGGAGATTTGGAATGTTCAGGATTTTCTCTTTCTTTCTTTGCTCCAGAGTCACTCACTGAATTGTCACTAGATAGTTTAATTTTGATTAGATTTGACAGAAGGAACTTTAATCCACACAATATGTAAAAAATATTGCATTTTAACAAGGGAGTTTACTTATGTTTTTATTGTCATCGTATTGAATAGAATAGAATTCAGCATATCAGGGATGAATTGTTATTGGTATTTAGGTGCCTTAGGCTTACTAACTGCTCAAATATTATGAAGAAATTAACTCTGATAAAGATGATTTATTACTTTCCAAGAACGTTGGTAGAGTACTTGCATCTAGCATTAAGATCACAGTGTAGGAATAAACGTGTGAGACGTAACCTTAAATCGAAGCTGTCCTAAGTCTGAAGTTTGAAGAGAATTCCTCTATTTTCTGTTTGTCACAATGATCTCTAGTACCTTTAGGTGGCCACCTAGCAAAGCGCTGTAGCGTATGCTTAACTTTACACGGGCACCTTTCTGAACAGCAAATTTCAAGCAGGAAAAAACGTCCTATACTTTGATAAACATGATCTGTAATAGTTACTCACCACTGTCTATGGCCAGAAAAAGAGCAGTGTATATGTTATTCTGAACGTAGGGAGACTCCCGATCCAGGACAGCAGTGGTGCCGATGGTACCATTGGTAGGGTTAATTTCTAGCCAGCCTGCTGGATCCTTGTAAACCGAATACCTAGATAAAAATATAAAAGTTGTTAACAAAATATATATCCAGATGTAAAACAATTACATTACTACAAAAGAATATGTCTTTGTACTCACTGGCTTTCATGGGGTGAATCTCTTAATACTTAAAAAATGTAATTTAAACCCTGTGCCTTCCCTTTCAGATAGTTGATTATTGTTAGGCTTATCTGACAGATGGACATATAGAAAGAGATTTGATTTTTGGATTCATACGTCCCAAAGTGTAGTACAGAAATCAGTATTTAAAACATTATGTAGGACCTGTTTCCTACTGCTGTGTTATACAGCCAGAGCACCTGAACACTTTCCATGGACCTCTGCAACAACACTGGTATTTACAGACTTCGTGAATCCTCTCACAGTCCTCCCTTTTCCAGACTCAGAGTTCTGGTTGGACTAGAGGTGATAATTTTTATTTATTTTCTGACCCTTTTTCATTTTTTTTTCCTTATGAATAGTTATTTTGGGTGGGGCTGGAAATGTAACAAATTGTGGGGTATGGTAGCAAAAAGAGAGTGAGTTAGACGACGGTTTCATCAGGTCTAACGGGAGCTGGCTGTATGCAGAGCTGGTTTGCATACATTTGTTCTGCGCTGTGTGACCCATACTTTCCTGCTTCTCGTGATTGCAAATAGATGCTCAGAGTCTTGGAACAATTCAACCATCTACACGTAATCTAAATAAGGATTCAAAAATGCCGTCTGTCAAGATCCCTCAATAGAAAATTGGCTACTGTGCTTGCTTTGCATTACTCGGCACAAATATTTAGACCTTGATACTGGAAACATCTAGAGAGATTGTGGAGTTTATGCACTAAGAACTGCTCTACTTGACTGAAGTAATAAACATAAGAATGTTCATGATTAGGGCCTAATTCTATACTCAGTTAAATATATTAAGGAATAGAACAACAGAGAGCTGAATTAACTGGTACCAATTCCCTCACCAATGAAATGTGTTAATATTTTAAACTAAAACTCCAATCATATAATCAATACTTAGTATAATAACCTGTTTATCTTTTTTGTAGTGAATTGTTATAAGTCATAAAGAGCCATACAATCTCCTATGGACATTTTAAATTATAAGTAATTGTCATGAAACCTGTTATTGTTTAATAAGTATGTGCCTAGCCAGTGCTTCGTAGTGGCATTCATCTGAAAGGTGTCCTAGGTGATAATGCTGCCAAAAAAAAATTTATCAGTGCAACTCTCCTGAAGGGATAATAAAAAATAACAGATTGTTGGGGGGTGAGGGGGGGAGGGGGAAGTAAGTAAAGCAAAATAACATGGCAGTTGCTAGAAGAAAAAAGAATAAATTGCAGGCCAACGAAGAAAGACACGGTCTCGTTGAATGCTTATTTCAGAGGCTTGCTCTGGTCTTTTGTGCCCTCTGGAAAGCAGAAAAATAAGTTGTGATTAGTTGCTAGATCACTCTCGCAGACTGTTAAGGGCTAGCGGTTATCATAGCTACCAACGGAGGGGCGATGTGTGGGTCCTATCCAGCTGCCTCCGACCCCCAGTCCCCATTTCAGAGCTCTGGGCCCCCTATAACTTGTGCTTCTTCACTGTCCAGTTATTTTGATGAGGTGGCATTTGAGAGCTTTGGATTTCGGATCTCGGAACGGCAGGGCAGAGCCACAGCTCTGAGCTGTTAGGTGTCCGAGATGGCCGTCAGCATCATTCATTATTCATGCAGTAAATTTTACTGTGTTTGAGCAGTAGGTCTGAACATTGGCTGAAGGTAAAAGAAAAACAATTACGAATAACTTAGTTCATGGCTCAGGCTTAAATTCTGTCATTAAGACAGCACTGTAAAAAAGTATTGAATGAACTGATGAAAGAACGGATCTCTTCCATCCCTTGTCACAGGAACATCCCCTCCAACATCTGAAATAATGCCACGGGAAGGTGTCATTGAGCAAAGAAGGGTCTTTTTCCCATGTAAGTTAGGAAAGATTAGAATGGATTTGACTTATAATAGCCTTTGAATAACAAATTTGGGGCACAGACACCATACTATTCAGCCAGAAGAAAACTTAATTGGTAAAAGGGAAAAGTTCTGGGCCAATCGGTTTCCTCACGCATAAATGAGACAGCACACATAAAGGTACTCAGGCCTGAGAAATACAGGACAAAAACATCTTTTGCCAGCTCACAGATCAGGTATCCATTGTAACTGTATAAACTGGAGGCAGAGCAAGAACTGAATTTACGCCTTAGAAAACACAGGGCTCCAGCACCTCTATGAATTTGCCACATGACCCACAGGTTTATTTAAATAAACTAATCTATAGATTGACATTATACTTCAAAGACTGATAAAGTACTCTTATTTCAAAAGAATGATATTCCAAAGAAGAAATACTGAGTTTTGTCTTTGAAAAACAAAATCACTTATAGCAGAAAACCTTGCCTTCATCAGAGAAATACCTCTCACCAAAAAAATCATCAGTTGCCTCAAAATTTCTTGGGTGTGCCTCCAGGGGAAGTGATATTATCTACAGAAGGTGACCAGGGCTCATTTCAGAGCTGCTAACAGACAACACTGACCATGACTGCTGTTCTTTACCAAGACTTTGCTTCAGGCTTGAGAAATGCCACCTCCTCGGGGCTGCTGAACCTCGGGGCTGCTGACCCAGGCTGACTTTTCCGTGGTACGCAGGCACGCACCGGGCTTCCGGCAGCCAGTTTCAGGATCGAAAATTCAATATATACAGCCACGGAAAATTCCAGCTTTTTATGAGCTATTTACTATGTTAAAATAAAGGATGAATTTGGAAACCAGAACATTTTGGAATGTATGAAAAAAAAAAAAAGACAAATACTGAAAACAGTTGGCTTATTAATGTTCCCACAAAAATCACTCAGAGTTTCACCACTGGCTTCCCCAGAAGCAGAAATTATCCCTTAGGAAATACATGAAAAACAATCAAAGGCAAGCGCTAGTGCATAGTGAGACTTTCCATCAACCCTACATGTCCTTCTGCTTAATAACCATTGAAACGTTAATCAATACCTGAGCTTTATCTCCCGTAAAAATGAGTTACTAAAATAGTAACAATGCAGAATCATTATTTCATTTCACTTCTTTGTTTCATTTTTATTGTTGTTTTTGTAACTTTGCAACAAAGGTATGCACAAAAATATGAAACAAGGGCAGCCTAAACAATTCCTAGTCTATTGTAAAACTGCAAATTCTCAATTAACCCCGAAACAATTTAAGAAGATTCAACACTTCTAAAGTAATGAGAATTTAAAATGGATTGTATTATCTTCCCTGATTGCTCTACAAAGCACTGTTGGCTGTGCAAATAAAAAAACTGAATTGTATAACCTGTGATTTGGCACAGGATATTGTAAAAGCAGTACTTTGTCTTTCCCACCACATTTTTTACTTATTGTAAGTGTATATTGCAGTTAAGATGATTGTTCTTTGTTCATTTTTTTGAGGGCTCTGCTAGCAAAAGGTTTAGAATAGACTCATTAAGAAAAGCGCTATAAAAAAATAGAAGTATAGAATACAAAGCTTCACTTCCTACTTTTGACTTCGGTGGGATGTGCTGATTGCACAGCAGTTTTGAAAATCAGACCATTTTTTTAGGTGTTTAAACATGAACTTACGTGCCTGTGTGTACCTACTCAGTTTTGAAAATCCTAACCACACTGACACTGCTGTATGGATGTATTCAGAGCTGTGTTCTCTGGTGTGCCAATTACTGGTTATTCTGGATTTATTCTACATTGCACTAGTGAAATTCAGTGCTAGTTTCTTTATTTTGTTGCTGGTTTTGTTTGTTTCTTTGTCTGTTTAATTTTAAACCATGCCCAAAGGTTACACTTCCCAAGGGTATTGGCAAGTGGGTGTAATAACCTATTTTGATTGTGACCTTCTTGCACTAGGTTCATGTCCTTGCACTATCTATAAGCTGGGTGTTGCAAAGGAAACAGAAAAAACAATTCTCTTAGACTGGAAATTGCTGCAAAGTGTAAATATACACTTTAAACATAGGGCCATGAACAGACGCAGAGAGGCTACAGATGCGGAACAAGAGGACGCAAATCAAAATATGCATTTGGCCTATTTGGTGTAGAACTAAAATAAAATAGCAAATATATGGAAATAACGTAAAATTTATAAACGGCATCTTCCCCTTCCCGTAACACAGGAAAATACCTCAGAGAACACCTCCTGGGGTTGCTAGCAGACGTGCATGGTGCCGGTGGCTGTCAGCTTGATCAGCACAGAAGATCGTTACACAGAACAGTGGCGATAATATGGACACAGAAATCTAATCAGAGCCACAACCCTGCGCTAGCCACAAAGAGAATTTCACAGCTGACAGTGCAGTAGCCCAGGGGGTCAGAGGAGAGCAGCCAGGCATCTAGGTGTAGAGCCAGATGCTGCTCTTGGTGAGGACTTCCAGAGCCTGGTAGTTGCCAGACTTTCCCCATCTGGAGTCAAGGGGTCTTGGCTTTTGTGCTTTCACAGAAAGGGAAGGCAGGCAAAACGAAGCAGTGCCAGATCTGTGCCGAATGACACATCTGCACCAGCTTGGTGTGCGGCATTGCCAGGCGTTAAGGTGAGCAATTCAGATAGGCTCATCGGGGTGGTGGCTTTCAGCCTCGCGCGTCTGGAGACTGCCCAGGTCACGCAAGAGAAAAGAAGTGTCTCAGTGGCCTTGGCCCCAGGAAATCCCGGCCTGACGCTGCAGTTAGGCTGTGCTATGGCAACGCGTATCGGGGCGAGAGACTGCAGGCAGCGAGGTGACACCGCGGTGGGCTAGTGAGCAAGGCTGGCCTGACTGAATTAGGACTTGGAGAATTGGACTTTGAGTCCCGCTTGTCACAATGGAATTAGGAAGCCCTTTAATTCATGCTATGCCCCTAATTCAGCTTTAAAATGGTGAGGATGTACTTCTGCCTTGTAAAGCTGTTAAAAGGATGAAATCTGTAAATCATTGCAAAAAGGCTGAGAACATACAGCAATGAGGGACATCAAAAGTACCAAGACAGAGAGAATAAAAGAGAATAATTTGAATAGCTTTCAAAAGATGCAGAAAGATATTTACTGGTATTTTCAAATTGTATAGCTGCTCATCTCCTTACATTTCTTTAACTATGTTTAAAAAAAAGAGTTAAACCCAGATGATTAAAAATTCATATTCTCTGTGATACATACATATATATGTGCATAACTATTTACTGGTCTTGGGTGAAACAGAAAGTGTCAAAATATTGACAGGAGCCATTTTCATAGTGTTTCAAGCTGACTGGCAGGAGTTAGTGTCAGAAATATAACACAAAGCTTATTTGTACATTAGATTTCCACATTATATTTGCTGCTTTTATGGATCCTGGTCCCACTGACATAAGTGGAAAAAATAGCAGTTGAATAGATGCAATATTTCACCTAAGAAATATAGATACACATTTGTATTTTGAATGAAAAGCATTTGCATTATCCACATTTTGGAATCCATAACAGTTCTGCCACAATTAGGTAACATACTGAAGCTACCATACCTGTCCTGCTCCTGCTGGGACTATACCATATAATGGCCGTCTCCGAAATTTTCCATGCAAGCAAAATGATCAGTGGGGAAGGTAACTCTACTGTCTGTGCCTAAGAGCTCAGCATGAGAACTCCCTTTTGCCTCTGAATGAAAACATCGCTAAATACAGACATTATGTAACCTTTAAATCAAGCCAATATGAATTTCATCTCATTATATCAACGCCACCTGAAAAATCAAGAGAAACTATCTCTGGAAAAAGATTCACAGGTATTTGGGAGAGACCAGTACACCTCCGTGTAAACAATGGTGGTTCTAAGAGAAAGACAGAGATATATCCCCAAATATAAGTGTACCATTAAAACTGCATTGTGCTTCATATGCTGCATGTACAGATGACATAATGTAGAGCTTTAGAGATCAACCTGCTTCCCGTCATGCTCCCTCTTTTCCACTGTGCTATCATTACCTTTTGCCTGCACTAATTATGGCAGCATATGGCACCAGAAAGAGCAGAAAGGAAACCTTATGGTAGTGCAGCAATTCTCCAGCTGAAATACACTCCAGACTCATGAATGATGACACACGGCATTTTTTCTGCTATTTGACTATATGATAACAAAGGTATTCCAGTTCCTATACTGTTTTGGATTATAAGTTTGGGGAGAACAACTTACACTTCATATATGTATATTCACAGTGTTGTAAAGCAGGGTCTCTAATTGCTAATGCATGCTGAATGAAAACAACAATAGTAATTCTCTGACATATATTGCAACTAACGTTCTCTAACTATATTAACATTTGATTTTGTAAAGATATTTTTCATGCAACTTCCAGGCTTTTTTTTTTTTTTTTTAAATTTTAAAATGATTGTGTCAGTAAAGCCATTGGAAGAATGTGTTTGGAACAGTTGTGGGTTTTCACTTTTTTCAAATAATGAAAAACAATATTGATGAATAAAATGTATTCATTTCAAGGTGAAAGTGAATATACAGGTTTGCTTTCCATTTTATACCCATATATAAAGCTACTGCCTAAAATATGCTGCTGCAGCCCCTAAATATCGTGTTGTACCGGTCAGTAACACACGATCCATGGTATTTGGGTCCAGTGCGACAACGCATGCCCTAACAATAGGAGGCATTACTGGGGATAACTGGATTCACCATATTAACAAATATTTCTGTCAAAGAAATAGAGATATTGCCAGTAAGATTTGTATTTGCCTTATCACATTAGCTTAAAGTATGCTACCAGTAAGCAGTTCTGTGGAAAATCAGTAATTCAAAAGAGCCTCCTTTCAATACCGCTTCCTGCGGGGGCTGAACCCCAGCCAGCAGCTAAGCCCCCGCAGCCGCTCGCTCACCCCCCGTGAGGTGGGGGAGGGAATGGGAAGGGGAAAAGTGAGAAAACTCGTGGGCTGAGATAAAAAGTTTATCTGAACGTCCCCCCCTTCCTTCTTCTTCCACCAGATTTATATGCTGAGCATGACGTCATGGTATGGCCTGTCCCTTGGGTCAGCGGGGTCAGCTGTCCCGGCCGTGTCCCCCCCAACTCCTTGTGCCCCCCAGCCTCCTCGCTGGTGGGGTGAGGAGCAGAAAAGCCCTTGGCTCTGGGTCAGCCCTGCTCAGCAGTAACGCAGAACCTCTGCGTTACCAACGCTGTTTCCAGCACAAATCCAAACCAGAGCCCCACACCAGCTACTGTGAAGCAAATTAACTCTGTCCCAGCCAAAACCAGCACACTTCCTCATGTGCTTTCCCATTTGGATACCCAAATCCCTTCTTCTTTCTTTATGAGCCTGGAAGCGCTCTACGATTTCTACTGAGATCCATATGAGAGGATGTCTTCACATCCTTCTGGATGAGGGAAACGCCCAGGCTGGTAGCTTGCTGTTCAGTTTGGAAACGCCTGGACCCAAGCCCGCACGCGGGCACCTCCTGTTTCATCTCTTTAGCAGCCAGCGACGGTCTGCAGTCCGACAGGCCGAGCGCCAGCACCAACCACCCACCTCTGGTGCAGCTGGCATCGGTCTGCCCTAACGGTTTTGTGCTTTCTTTTGCAGCCCCATTTAAATGGGTGCATGCAGTCAGCGTGGCAGTGTTGTCAGAACTAGAACATTACTATTTTGGGCACAAGATCATGACAATTTCAACACAACTCTGCTTTTGCTTAGAGTGTTCTGTTATGCAGGCATATCTGAGTAATAATTCAAAGCTAAGCCTTTTTTTCATAGGTTATTAGCAATTCAAATGACACTGCCTGAGATAACAAGAGCATGTCAGCAGGTAATGGCTGTGTGTTAGGAGAGAGGGACAAAAACTGATCAGTACTGGTTTTTGTACACAAACTACATTGCTGTTGGCAAGCGGATACGCAATGCTACCCCAGCTCTTGCTAAATCCCCTATCCCAGCATTTCAACACGCTGCTCTGTACCTGAGCGTGTGGGCCTTGTGCTTCCCGAGGGAACGCAGCAGGCAATTGCACCCTATTTATGGACATATTGACTGCTCAGTGTGCTGTTTGTCCACGGTTTGTACACAGGAGACCCGGCTCCTCGGCAGCTCAGTGACATTTGAGGACCAGCATAACAGTGTGGCAGTTTTGAAGAACTGTTAACATTTTGTGTTCATAACAGAGCTAACGGCGATCCCTGTTGAACAATGGTAATAGGTTTGTCATCCAATGTACAGGACACCCATAAGATGATCTAACAACACATGCAGCCCTACCAAGCCAGCCAGCTCAACTTGTTCTTCGGTTGTAGCATTTTTCTTTTCACTCCTGTAATATGAATCAACAGAAAGAAATCCCGCGTTAAGCTCAGTGCTATCAATAACAGCCTATTACTAGTACCAGCTAATTTAAAGCTACCCCAGGTATCTACCCACCGTGCTGCAGACACAAACTAAAAAACATTTCCATTGCAGGTAAGGACTAAAAAGCAACCGGAAGATTTCGTATCACAGGGAAAATGGAAGCAGAAGTGCTTCATCACAGAATGTTATTGAGACAAGATGTAAGCATTTATTCATCTCAAAAGCTACAGGCAAGGTTACACAGGTTATAAGAGAAATGATAAAGGCAACGGTACTGATAGCCCAATAAAGGGTTTTTTCAGATCTTGTCTGGTCAATTGTATAAATGTACACGTTGATTACCGATCCTCAAGGCTTTCAGAAACTCTCCTCTATATGCCTAGCTTTGAGATTCCACAGAACGGTCACCGGCAGTTGTTACGACCCGTTTTGAATCTTAAACCTTACGGCATCTGCCCAAAACCTTGGCGTACACGTATCCCTTGCTAACACGCTCCATTAACACAGAGTCAAGAAGCCCTCAACAATCCTCAAAAGATGATATTAAAAAGTCAGAAAGGAAATCTAAACTGTCATCCGTTTGGACTTTCTGTTCCCTGTATTTGACTTACACACTACAGTTGGCAAACTAAGCACAGTTAACCATCTTTTCCCATTCAATGTATGATCATACAATATGCCTGGTTTTGAGTTTGAATTGAAATGCTGTTACTAAAAGTGTGGCTATATGCTAAATGCGCAGCAGGCTGTAAAATATCTCCTGCAGTGTTCTCCTGCAGAGATTTGGACATCTTCAAATAACTTTGGATAGATTCTTTAAAATAAAAAAAAATTAAAATATACAAAGCAGATTTAACTGAAATGTACCATTATTAATCAGAATAAACATATAATTAACAAGATCTAAACCCTGAAATAAATCACATTTTCTGGCGATGCTGAGAAAGTTATTAGGTCAGATGCATTTTTAAACTTACTGAAGCTAGAGGATTTATGCAATAGCCATTTTTCAGCTTCATGGAACAGATTTATGGGCTTGCAGACTGCCTGTATTTTCACAGGCTGGAAATATGAACTTAAAGTACAATTTAAAAAAATAAATTAAAATCCCCATCAATGTTGTGCCACAAGTCACTCTGCATTTTTGTTCACTGAAAATTCATGTTTCTCTCTGATAAACTGGACATATTCCAGGGTGAATTCATTAGCTACGCACTAGTGCGTGGCTTAGCTCTGCGGGTCGAGCATGACAACCTTTGTAGTAACGCGCTGCAGCAGTTTTTTCCTGGGCAATCCCGAAGTATCTCTCAAGTTTCGGGGAGTTTATGTACAAACATAAGGAGGCGCATACTTTACTCTAACCCTATCTGAATTGGCATCATGCTTCTCTGGCTTCCATGCCAGCCTGGCACACGAAATAATGTAACAAGCCCCTCCAAAGTGCGTGCAGATCTGCTAGGATGTACAGTGGACAGTATATATACACTGCTAAATGCAGTGGTACTGCCCAAGACTGGTATGTTGCTTTTGAAGGCTTAAAGTTTATAGCCATTCATGTTTTGATCAGACATTTGTTGTTAATATCAATTTTCCATTGATTCAGACTCAAGAAAAACTCACTTCATCTTGGTCTAAAGAAATGTGTATTTTACAGAGCACCAGAGCAGGAA